>JAPYZN010006886.1:0-12123 GCA_030522865.1 Psyttalia lounsburyi | reverse complement strand
TCTGACTCATATGATTATAATCCTCGCCTTCGGCTCGGATTATAAAGCCACATTCGTCAGATAATACTTTCATCGCCTGGTGACATAATGTACTATTTCCTCCACTACTAGAACCCTGGGTTTTTCCAATCTTAACCCTCTCTGGTCACCAGATGTAATTTTGGAAAAACCAGCACAGAGAAAGTCTCTCTCCTCTTTACAAATATATTACACAGCCACAAACTAATAGCCACGTCCTAAATCCGAACGTGTAATAAAATCTTGGGGAGAGTGAATTTTGTACCTGGAGAAAAATTCTAAAATCCAACAGAAATAATGACGTTGGAGACATTTTGATGTCTATAAAATGGCGAAATTAAGATGACGGTTGTCAGTGGGGTATAACGAAGAATGCTTAGCACGTTTTAACGGAGAAAAACGACGGAAATTGGCCGGCAATGTGGCCGAGGGGAAGAGTGGCTCTGATCGACCCTTCCGATTACATCGGATGTACCTCCCTCTCTATCTCCATTCTCCCATCCTCCTCCTCCTCCTCCCTCCGACCCTGCCGTCACTCTTACTCTCGTCCTCCCTCTCCCTCTACCCCTCCACCTTCTCTCATTTTTTTTTGTTTTTTTTTTCAAATACCCTCGTAGTACCCTCTCAGTTCTCTCGGCCTCTCTCCCGTGTACTCCGATAATTTTGACTCCGGCTTTTATTCCCGGGATTGGAATCGAGCGACGTGGAAAACGGCGAACGCCGCCGGGAAAACGTCTATCGCCTCTTGCCACCCCCTCTTCCGCCCTACACCCCCTCGGTAGAGTATATTGCTCGCTATGTGGATAGGGGCTGGTATAATACCTCCATCGCGGGTGGAGAGACCAACCGCTGCATCTCTCCCCCACCCCCCTCCCGCCGCCATCCCCTACTGGGGGTTTAAATTCTTGGGGGGGGCGGGGGAAAAATCTGAGGATATTTCACTTTGTATAATCTTCGGGGGACTTATTAAGGGGCTAGAATGCGGCGCATTCTAACAATCCACTGTTGGAAATAAAAAATCGAAAGATTTGGGAGAATTTTTGTTTTTTTTTTCCCCTATAGGGGAAAATCTGGTTCTGTCAGTAAAGGCCCAGAAAAATTTGGATATTTTTAGGAATTCTCAGTCTAAAATCCCAGCTGAATTAATTACGGGGATTTAATTATTGTTAAAGTGCGCAGTGAGGCCCCAAATTTTTTTTCAATATTTGATTGAGTCGAATCGAGTCCTCAATAAAATTCAAAAAATTTGGAAATTCTTTAGGGGAATTTTTGGAGAGAAATTGCCGCGGATTTAATTACTCGCGTTCAATGAGTCCCAAAATTAGTAAAATTACCAATTTACAATTATTAAGTGAGTCCCAAAATTAATTGTTCAATGAGTCCCAAAATTAGTAAAATTACCAATTTACAATTATTAAGTGAGTCCCAAAATTAATTTTCCCCAGTAATTGATCAAATCAACTGAAATTCCGGATCCTCTCGAAAAATTAGAAAATTCTTGAAGAGAATTTCTCCAGGGAATTCCAGCAGAATAAATTCCTCGAATTCACTGAGTCCCAAAACTAGTAAAATCCTTCAGTAACTCCCACAATAATTTTTTTAAAAATAATGACTCAAGTAAAATAAAATTCTAAAATTTAGAAAATTCCTGGGGAGAATTCCTGCAAAAAAATCCCAGCCGAATAAATTCCTCGCATGCAATAATGATTAAAATAATCAACGAATCAACCGATAATGTCGCAGCGACGATCGCCTGAAGTCCCCGAAAATAAATGCCCCCGAATTATTAATTCCCCGTGGCAATTGGAAATAGTAATTTCTGCAGTATATGAGCGAAGAAAAAAGAAAAACAATTGAAAATAAAACAAATGTGTTTTTAATTAATCACCTGCTAATGAGCCAACCGACTGCTGTGGGAGGGCGCGCCCGGGAGACGCGATTAAAGTCGTAGGAGAAAAAGAGCCGAGCGAGGGAGATGAAAAATCTCGAGGCTAAAAAAAACAGGCAGCCCCTTTTTAGTTAGTTCATCGCTGTGCCTCTTTGCCAACTGCATTTCTCCGGTTCACCTCTTTTTTTTCTTCCCTCCCCCGTTGGTTTTTGTTTTAACATCCCCTCCCGCCCTTTCCCCCCCTCCTTTCTTCGGGTGAAACGAAAGGAGGGAAAAAAAAAATGTTTGCACGGGGCTTGCCCGAGCGCTCACTGAGTCGTGCACGAGACCAACTAACGAGCCGACGCGAGGAATTATAATTACGGGAGTCGATGAACCGGGCCTGAGCTTTTACCTTGCAATAACTGCCTTCCACCCTTTTCCGTTCTGTTTTGCGTGTTCACGTGGTTGGGGGATAATAGCCGGACGGCCGGTGGAGTCCCTAGGGGGGATGACCAAAATGTAAACATGAAATTTTAACAATTCCCACATTTTCGGAATTTCAAAGCAATTTTTTACACTCAAAACAAATCAGTTGACAATCAATTCTCAATTTCTTGAGGTGGGAACAATTATTTTACATAAAATTACATAAAAATTTATTTATTGTTTTTAAAAACACTCGTTGACCCCGGCTATTTCGAGGGATGATTTCAGGTGATTTCTGCAGATCAATAGTTTTTCAATTAAATTAGAAAAAAAATTGTTCCCATGAAATAATTGTCCTCTGAAATTTGCTTGATTTAATAATTTTGTCATTGACGTACCGGACTACGGGCGGAACTGGGCCGCTGTCAAACAAGCGTCTACTACGGGCCAGTGGATTGATGGAGATTATTTTGGATCCCACATTTTGGGAATTTAAAAGTAATTTTTTACACTCAAAAAAATCAGTTGACGTCAATTCTCTTGAGGTGAGAACAATTATTTTACATAAAATAACATAACAATTTATTTATTGTTTTTAAACTATTTCGGGGGATGATTTCAGATGATTCCTGAAGACCAATAGTTTTTCAATTAAATTAGAAAAAAAATTGTTCCCATGAAATAATTGTCCTCTGAAAGCTTGATTTAATAATTTTGTCATTGACGTACCGGACTACGGGCGGAACTGGGCCGCTGTTAAACAAGCGTCTTGTCCGGGCCAGTGGATTGATGGAGATTGGAAGCATCATTTTGGATCCCACATTTTGGGAATTTAAAAGTAATTTTTTACACTCAAAACAAATCAGTTGACGTCAATTCTCTGGAGGTGAGAACAATTATTTTACATAAAATTACCTAAAAATTTATTTATTATTTTTAAAACACTCGTTGACCCCGGCTATTTCGGGGGATGATGTCAGATGATTCCTGCAGATCAATAGTTTTTAAATTCAATTAGAAAAAAAATTGTTTAAATGAAATAATTGTTCTCTCGAATTTTCCTGATTTAATAATTTTGTCATTGACGTACCGGACTACGGGCGGAACTGGACCGCTGTTAAACAAGCGTCTTATCCGGGCCACTGGATTGATGGAGATTGGATGCAGTACCTGCGTTTGTCCTTAAACGATAGATCTAACTGAGAGCCAACATCTGTCTCTCCGACTGTATAAGGGGGCCGGTGGCAATCAGCCTCTGAGTATTGTTGTCCATACGTGGGGTATCAAACGGCCTCCCCCGTAATTTTTATTTCCCCCCGGACTCCGTCATTACCCTCATCAACTAATTACTGGCGGCTCTCGACAGTTGACGCCTGGAGAATGAAAAATGTCAGATTTTCAAAATTGCAGACACTCCCGAGAGTATCTAAATCTCTCCTGCCATGCACTTCTGAACTCATTAGCCAATTTAACTTGGTTATATCCGTAGCCCACTTCGTCACTCTTGTCGGAGGTGAAAAAGGCCGTAATCCCATTCCAACTATATAACTAAAACTCATGTTTTTTAAATCAACGTTAGCCATGCATTATTCATCAAAGGTAACGCAGAGGCCGCCTCAACTTTTAAGTCTAGTTTTAAGTCTAAGAGTATCCTCAGCGCGTGCCTTATATCGATAGTTAAAAAAATTATTTTTAACAATAATATATTTAAATACCCAATTTTTTTTCTCACACACAAGTCTCTGTCTCCCTCCCTCCAGTTAGGAAAATGTAGGGGGGGGGGGGGGGGGGGGGGGGGGGGGGGTCCACGACCGGCTCAGGCTCTCCCAAAAAATTTTCTTTCCTCCTAAAGTTAAGCCACACTTAAACGTTATTATTTATTACTTTCAATTTCCTAAATTTTTTGCCATTTTAAAACTTCTTCATTAACTTTAATTGACAAGCCTAATTACCACCATCACTTTCTCATAAATAAAAAAATCAAGAAAAAATTGAAAACTCAGACAAAAAATTGTAAATAAACAATTACCCCGGCCGTATAAAAAAATCCCGCGTTCTCATTGAGACAGAATTTTTTAAAAAATCTCAAAACAATTTTACAATCAATTTAAAAATAACAAAAAATTCCTCACCCACTGAAAAACTTTTCCCCTCTTCCTCTAAAATAATTGTTCATATTCATTAAATTGCGTTAAGCCTCTGGAGCCCTGCCTACGCGTCCTCTCCACCCGCGTCATTTCATACCCGAATAACTTCTCCGAATGTTAAATAAAGAATCCCCCCCCACATCGGGAGATATTCGCTAAAAATTACCACCAAAAGTTCCGCAACTTTTTATTAAATACCTCCCCAAAAAAGTCTATTTTTCAAAAATTCCAGGAGTCCCTTAACCCCTTAAACATCAAATAAACGAGTTCGGTCATACGGAGCTCTGAATCTGTTGAATGGTGGATGGGCCAGGCGGAAGGAGGTGATGGAAGTGAGCCGAATCGGTAGTTAAATGTCGACGGTCTTCACCGCTCAAGTGCCGTTCCACTTTTCACCGTTTGAATGGGGCGCGGAGTGGGGGCGGGATGGGGGGGGGGAGGTAGCATTGGCAGAGGGAGGGGGTGGAATGGCGTTGGTAGGATTTAGCGAGAGACGTCACGACGAAAATACGCGCAATTGAACTTTTCAACCCCTCTCGAATGGCAAAGCGTCCCATTCGTATCTGGATCCCACTGTCCTTCCCCCTCCTCGTTTGCACTCCCTTCCTCCGCCTGACCCCCCCACTCCCGCCTTCCCGGCCGCTCGCGCGCTCTCAACTCCGCTGAGCGATTGGCATATATCGGGTACTGGCGTATATAGTAATAGAACTCCCATTATTTCAGCTCTGGACGGATACGGGCGCAGTACGGGGGGGGGATACGGGCGAAGAAAGGGAGTGAGACGGACTCGCCGTGTCGCGATGATCCTCCGGCTGTTCAATTTCTCTTTCAACCCCGCCACAGAGGCTTACAGGTCCTCGGCCCTTTTGTCACAGGCCACCCCCTCCTGCGGGCTCGCACTCTCCATCTCTAGGCCACCACTTCCTCTTCCCTGGTCTCTCATTACTTCGGAAAACGTCGGGTTTTTTTTTTGTCATTCGCAAGTCCTCTTGCGCTAGTTTTTACGAAGTCCGGAGGCACTTGTCGCTCGGCTTCCGAAAGGATGCTCTGGGGATCGTGGGAGGGATGAGATTTTTTAAAGGCTTTGGGGGTTTGGTAAGGTTTTGGGAATTTTTTTGAACACTCCAAAGGGTTTGTTAATTTTTTTGTTTTTATTTTCAAACACTCCAAAGGGTTTGTTAATTTTTGGGGGGGGCTTTTCAAACAATCCAGAAGGTTTGTTGATTTTTTTTTTAATTCTTTCAAAGAACCCAAAGTATTTGTTGTTTAAAATTTTTTTTTTGCCAAAGAAGGCCAGACTTTAATTAATAATCCAAAATTTTGTCATAAAAAATCATTTTTCCGCTACACCAATTTTACCAAAATATTTTATCTCAGTCAATTGAAGAGTCATTAATAATTTATGCTCTTTAAAATTCCAATTAATTAACAATTGTTGAAATCTCTGATTTTTCATAGATGTAATGATGGAATTAATCAATTCGAAATTCCAATTAATTCTCCGATTACGTTATTTTTAATTCTAAAATAGGGGTCAACGAATTTACCAAATTGTCCTCATATTAATATTTATTTCTCACTTGGCCAAGAGTTCTCGATGTGTATCAGCGGAGAGTGAAGTGACCGAAGTGAAAGGTCGAATTTGACAGCCCTTTCTCACGCAATGGCCGGCATCCCTCTGGATGTGAAAAACCAGAATTCCACCCCTTTCCATCTCGCCAGATACATACCCACCAGTTGTACCACTGTACCAACTGTATTCTTCTATTTTTGCTCTCTCGGGATTGACCAGCTTGACCGTTGTCCATCTTTTCCCAATGTTAGCCAGTATCACAGCATCCTTCCTTTCCCCCCCCCCCCCCCCCCCCCCCCCCCCCCCCCCCCACCCTGAATTATTCTCCACCGTCTGCACTTGTATCCCGTCCCCGTGAGAATAAAAAAATCAACAAACTGGTCCAGGCGAGATGAATTATCTTCCTTCATCTGGTGGGGATGAGGATTTTTGGGGAGGGAAGATGTTATTTTTCCTGACAAAAATTCGCCAGTCTCGTTAGATTCGCCGATGACGATACGAATACTCCGAGACACCAGACTATCAAATTACAATTACAATTACAATTACAATTTTTAGTCAATTAAATTAGTTTGATTGTAGTGAAGAGTGTTTTGTGTTGTGCAGTTTCTCCCTCAGTCCTCATTATTTTCTCCTTAATTTATCAAAAATTTCCTCTCTAGGATTAGCGCAATTTCCAATTGCCCTTTTTTTCTCACGTCTCCAGCAATTTATTTACTTTTTTTTTGCCTCCTCAAATTAGAAATTCTTTCGATTAACGGGATTTAATAGGCTCTAATGAGATTTTCTGTAAGCGACTCGGGGATAACTCAATTCACCGGTTGCAACTGTCTGGACCGGGGCGCTTACAAAATTTCGTTGGAGTGAATGGAGGATCCCGGAGGTCGACTGAAAAATACATCACTTTAACGTCAAATTTATCTCTGACAGTTGCTCGAGGATCGCGGCGAGGCCCTCGACAGACGCCGGTTTTTAGGAAGTTTTTATATTTCTGAGAGCCAGCTGAAGTTTCCCATTTTGCAGTGCAAAATTTCACTGCTAAATCATTCAGCGGCTCCAGTCGCTGCTACAACTGGTGTCCGTGATCAACTGATTAATTCTAATTTTTTAAATTTAATTTCCAGCCGAGAATTTTAAACAATTATTTGCATGAGTAATTTTCAGGGGCCACTCACGTCTTGAGGAAAAACTCTTTCTTTTAATTTTTTTTGCTCTCCTTTCTTTTTTATTTTTTTTTTTTGGCATCCTCAGGAAACCCCGGAGGAGCCCTGGACGCCGCCCGACGATTTCCTGGGATGATTCAGTCGCTCCAGCCGTTGCTAGAAAAATAAAATTGTTAATTAACGGGTTAACTCTCATTTTTTTAACCGAATTTTCAGGCCAAATGATTTTAACAATTATTTGCATGGGTAGTTTTCAGAGGCCACTCACGTATTGAGGAGAAACTCGACTGGGACGAGATATCCTCCGATCGGCAAATAACAATTTTCCCTGAGCCAATGAGAAAAATTGGAGTCTCCAGGAGACGAGGAGAGAAGACATTTCGTCGGAGATAGAACGACCGGCACTGGGAGCATTTTCACCCTGGAGTGGCTGCCTTTTTTTTTCTTTTTATTATTATTTTTTTTTGCATTCTCAGCGAAACCCCGGAAGAACCCTGGATACCGCCCCAACAATTTCCTTGGGTGGGCGTTGGTAGCTTGATAGTCTGGTAGTCCTCCACTACCGCTGGCTATGTGCTCACTTCTACGTTGATAGTGGGAGTAGGAGTTTACGTGACAAGGACGCAGAGCAGAGTTCACTTATATTATGTACCTAACGTGCAGCGTGGGACCCTCTCTGTGCCGTAAAATGTCGCTCGTAGCTTTCCAGTGTTTCAGGTTTTAGGCCGGCAATCCTGCTAACGTGCGGTTGTGTGCGAATATTTTTTTTCCCGTTGGTTGGAATTTGAGTTTTGGAACGAAAAAAAAAAAAGTGGTTGACTGTGGGTGAGGACAATAACCGGGCGTCGAAGGTCTGGAGAACTGGGACAATTCGGGGAGAGGAGAGAATTTCGAGAGACGGTAGCTGAATTTTTTGGGTGAGTTATGGTAACTTTAAGACCAGTAGGGGAATTTTAATTTGATTATTGAATTATTGAATTGTTGTTTAATTTACATTTTACTATTTGATTTAGTTATTTATGTAGTGGGGGGCTTCACCCCCTGCTCGCTCCGCTCGTCAACTCCAGGGGGGGCTGCGCCCCCTTGCTCGCGTCGCTCGGTCCCCCCTCTCCGGTGGGACCCGATCCATTTCGACCGTATTTTTTTACATATTCTCCGAAATCCCAAGCGTGAGTGGGCGGGGAGAGGAGGAAGGGAAAGGGGGCGACTCCTGAATTTTTAAACCTCCTTATTATTTTATTATCCAGAGATTTTTAATCTTTACGACCAGTTGAGATAGTTAATTTAATTAGTCAACTATTCAGTCACCATTAAATGCAAATTTTAGTATTTTATTTATTTATTTATTTTCTGGGGGGCTTGGCCCCCTCCTCGTTTCGCTCAATACCTGGGGGGCTTCGCCCCCTCGCTCGTTACGCTCGCTCCCCCCTCTCCGGTCTAACCAAATGGCTTCGACCGCGTGAGTGGGTGGGGGGAGGTGGAGGAGGGGAGAGAGTGAAGAGGGGGCGACTCCTGAATTTTTAAACCTCCTTATTATTTTATTATCTACAGATTTTTAATCTTTAAGACCAGTTGAAATAGTTAATTTAATTATTCAACAATTCAGTCACCATTCAATGTAAATTTTACTATTTTATTTATTTATTTATCTTCTAGGGGGCTTGGCCCCCTCCTCGTTCCACTCGTCAACCCCTGGGGGGCTTCGCCCCCTCGCTCGTTACGCTCGCTCCCCCCTCTCCGGTATAACCAAATGGCTCTGACCGCGTGAGTGGGTGGGGGGAGGTGGAGGAGGGCCGAGAGCGAAGAGGGGGAAGGGAGGGGGCTTCTCCTGAATTTTTAAACCTCTTTATTTGTTTATTAAATAAAAATTTCACATCTTTAAGTAATTATTCAACGATTCGATTGTTATTAAACTAAATGTACTTATTCTCTTTAATATTGGCGACTCCGCGGGAATTTTTGAAAACTAGGTTTTCCAAGAAATTCGAGTAATTGATTAATTGATCATTTAATGAGGGTACAATAATTTTAACAATACACCCGATTTTTGGACATTTTTAAAATTTCAAATTTAACATTTTTTCTTTAAAATTTCCGCGAGGAATTTTTTTTTTTCTTTAAATTTTAATAACGAAGTGATGGAATTTTTTCTCTCCGCTTCGCGTGAATTATTCGTAGATCATTAATTTGTCACGAGGTGACAATTGAAAAATTGAGTCGAAATCGAACGGGTAGAGGATTAACCGCGAATGCTTTGTATGTTCTATGGGATTCAGTGCAAGGTGTCACATCACATGGCGCTCGTGGGTCTATGTATGGGTTACACGAGCGGGCTTCAGTGGCTTAGAGCAGTGTCCCGGGCAAACCTCAAACATCAACCCTCGTAATGAGGGTATTTAAATTTAAAAATACCCCCGAGGCACACGCTCAAACCCTTGACTATTGAAGTGAAAGGGAAAATTGAGACTGTCACGCGAGATTTTTGACAGTGACAATCCACCTCATCCTAAAGATCTAATGAAATAAAAAATTCACCCTCACTTTTCAATTTTTCATTATCACTCGCTAAAATTATTCCGAGCAAATGCGACAATTTTAATGAATACATTTCTATTTTGGAACTGGAGAGGAGCTTGAGAGCCACCGAAAGAGCCTCCGCCCTATTTATTTTTCAAACTTTTTTGCGGTGACTTTTTGTCGAGCGTTCGCAGCTGGACAAAAGTACTTGTAAATTTTAAATTACGAGTTACAATTTTTTTTTTAACTGTGATAACAACAGCAGGGGAGCGAGGAATTTTTTGTTATATCGAACACACTTTCAAATTATTTAAACCCAAAGAAATTCAGCGAAATCAATAATTGGGGATTTTTTAATTGACACGCCTGCCAATAATGATATTCGGTAATTTTAATTTAAAAAATTCTCTCTATTAAACTTTCGTTTTCTCATATAAAATATTAAGAAAGACAACAATAAGACAACGAAAAATTGTCAAAAGTCAGTTCTCCCAGCCAACTCCGTCACGGACTCCGGATCTGATTGAAAATAAAAATGTTAATTCTAATCTCCCGTAAAAAAAAAATTTAATCTTTTGTATTTATCTCTAAAATAAATTCTAAATTCTTGTACTTATCTATAAAAACAACAGATGAACAGACGAACACCAGATGAAATATAAAATAAAGAAATAAATCACGGACGACGGTGGCCGAGTTGGTTAAGGCGTACGGCCGGACGGCGGAGCCCGCGCGGCGCGGGTTCGAGTCCGGCTTGGGGCATGGGATTTTTTAATCTCTCGGAAAAACCGTCGAACGGGAGTCTATTGGAGAAAAAAGTTTTCCCGATGAAGCTTGGTTGATGGACGCCATGTCGGCCAAGATTTTCCCTGGTTTCCCTTGGTCACCAGGAGAGTCTGTACATGGAATACCGCTCCTGGGGTACAATGCGACATGGTTGGGGAGGAAGACCGGCCCATGCTACCGCAAAAATGTAAAAAACCTAATCGGCTATATATGGATAATAAATAATAATGAAATAAATTTGAACGGACACCCGAGAATTGTGGCCACGCGTGGGTCCCATTGAAGTTTGTCAATAAAAAACGAGCTGTCCGGTATAAAAAAAAGTTGTTCATTGGTAAATAGGAGAGAGTGACGTAGCCCCTTAAATGTTGTTAAAGCCGTGACGACACGCCTTTTTTCATCCCTCGTCGAGTCTAATCCACCCAAAAAGTCAGTCGTTCCACATCCACTCTCAAATTGTTGGATGCTTGGCCGATCGATATCTAGAGCCCAAGCCCAAGTGCGCTCCCTCTCTCTCCCCCCCCCCCCTCTCTCTCTCTCGCTCTTTCAAACGACGCCGGGAGCCCATTACCACTTTGGCCCCGCCAAGTACGGGATGCATGGTCGACATCGTTGATTGGGATCATTGTAGGGGATATTTCATTCGCCAAACATGGACCGCAGTTATATATACGCCATCAAGCGGCTGCGGACAGCAGGGGCTGGGGGGGTTTGAGAGACCGGGGGGAAAAAAGTTTTTCAATACGAGTCATATTTGTAAGTGAGAGGGAACTGGGAGAGTATGTTATTTCGCCCCAGTTGGGTCGCTGGGACGAGTGGGTACGGGTGGGGGCCCTTTCAGAATTTGAATAATCCTAGAGCCCCCCTCCCCGCCCCCTCTAGAGGAAAACTCCGTAGGCAATAGCGTGTGTGATGCGCCCCCCCCCTTTTTGCCTCGTGCCTGGAGTTATGGGCGAACACTCGCCTCCTGCTGAGTAGAACGTAAATCCACACTCTCCCCCGTTTGCCGGCGACTCCTTTTTTTTTGTCCATCAATTCTTTGATGCTCCCGTTAAAATCGTCGGTCCGCCGCGGGACTCGACGGGCCTCTAACGACCGCGTAGCACCGGAAAATAAAGGTTTTGATTTATCGGAGTTTTAGGGAGGAAAAATTTTGAAATGCGATTTTTTCGAAGCTCTTGGGAACCAAAATTGAAAACATTTGGGACCACATGAAGAGAAGCGATAAAGAATATTTTGGTAAGGGCCTCGTCACTCGGACGATTGACATTTTTTTTTAGAATTTTCTTTCGCTCCCAGGAATTTTTATTGACTTTTTTTGTTACGCTATTTTCTTTTCATTATTTTTTTCAGTAGCATTTCTCCATTAATGAATTTCTTCGTATCGTTCTTATTATATGTCAAGATAAATTAAATTATTATGCATTTTCATTAGGTTATCACTCAGTCAATTACAGCAGAAATTTGGGTTTGTTCATTTCGAAAAAGAAGCCAGCACTGAAATTTTCAAATTTCTAACTTTAGTGGCTTCCAAAATCATATGAATAAATTTCCACCCCTTTCAACCCTTCACGGGTTGATTTTCAAAAAGAGAAAAATTTGTATTTGTTCGTTTCGAATATG
>JAPYZN010006856.1:0-10161 GCA_030522865.1 Psyttalia lounsburyi | reverse complement strand
CAAGGCTTGATTATATATTGACGCCCCATGCTTGAATCAATATACGATTCAACAATGGAAAGAAGCTTGATTCAAGGTTGGGTTATCCAGCCTTAATGTAAAATCTTGTTTCAGCCTTATTCCAATCGTCAGGGTTGACTTTTCCTACCTGGGTCTCCCAGTAATTCCTATTATCATAATTTTTTCATTGAAAAAACATCAGCATCATCTTCATCTTTGTCTTATAATTTTTGCAAATAACATCAGAAGA
This sequence comes from Psyttalia lounsburyi, assembly GCA_030522865.1. NCBI lineage: Eukaryota > Metazoa > Arthropoda > Insecta > Hymenoptera > Braconidae > Psyttalia > Psyttalia lounsburyi. The sequence continues at coordinate 9,911 of JAPYZN010006856.1, read as the reverse complement.
CGCGCTACGCCCTCCTGTGGTTAAATAATTCAAATAATTCTTCTGAAATGAGGAATTCTCATTATTTTGTTAAAAAGTTAAAAAGTTACGCATTTCCTAAATTTTTCAATGACAATGTCACTCCAACAATTAATCCTCAACTACTCATTAAATTAAATTTTTCCTTCTACTAATGCCTGCCCCCTTCCCCTCCATCAATTACCGTTCCCCCCTGCGAATATCATTCACAGAATTCACAACTCGACAGCAATAACATCCATTGTGAACACCTCACGTAATAATTAACTCCATCAATTCTGCTAATTCACTGCATTTCATGGCCCACTGATAACAACAACGGGTAATTACAAAACATATGTATCCCGGAAATTCCTAGGAAATTGCCGGATCTGTATTAGCATTCAGCAATTCCATTGAAATGAATAGATATCATTGCTATTCCACTCGGTTCGATAAATTTTAAAGCAACCCAGAGGTACCTGTATACACTCACCGGCATCCAGGCGGGCATCTCCTGAATAACGAATGTAAAATAATTCCCCGAGAAATTCATGAACTTTCTTATCATTTGTAATCTCGAGAATCGTCTCATCGTTTCACTCGACTAAAGGAACTACCGGGTATAATACACCGTGAAGAGAGTGAGAGAGAGAGAGAGAGGGTGGGAGGGAAAAAAAAGGGAGGGAATAAAAGCGAGTCTATTCGTACAAAACGTGGCTACTAAATGAAAGGAATGTAAATCATAAAAAGTTATGAGCTTTTAAATCTCTTACAAGGTGGCGCACGTTCGCTTTAATTACTTTACATCTCTCATTCCCTTCTCACGTGGACTCGACTTGGCGTGCTGTCGCTAAAGTGGGGAAGGAGTTTTGCTCTCTCACTTCCTTCCTCTCTCATCGGGAGCCCTTTCTTTCACTCGATTTTTTTTTTCAGCATTGAAATTCCGGGCAGCGATGACTACCCAGGATTTCTCTGTCTATCGCGGATGGAAATTTCAATGTTTTTATGATCTTTGGATTTTTCTCTCATACACTGGACGCACTGGACATTATCTTTGATTCATTAATTTGGGGATTTTATTCTGTTGATGTCGTTGGTTAATATTGGGTTGAGTTATTTTCATGGGGATCGCGAGAATGAAAAATTTAATTTAATGGACAGTTGAGCACCAATTTTAATATGAGTCAGATGAAATTTCAGCCGAGAGGGAAAAGATTTTTTAAACATTTGCACACCGGAAACATGAGAATTTTTTACTTTTAAGGGAATTATTCGACCAAAATTTTAAGTGTCCATTCATTTTTTTTTATGTAGAATATTCAATTTGTAATAATGAAATTTTCGTGAAACTATAAATTAATGTGAATTTGTTATGAATAAAGTTTTGGGTAGCTTTAAAATTTATTGAGCCGAGTGGAATAGCAGTGGTCGCAATGAATGTTATTGCTGTCGAGTTGTGAATTTTGTGAATGATATTCGCAGGAGAAACTTTAATTGTAGAGGAGGACATTTTTATGTGCCTCGGTTGAAAGAAAAATGAAATTTAATGGACAGCTGAGGAGTAATTTGCACAAGAGTAATGTTCAATTCAATTTATATTCAATATTCCATTTTTTCCACTGACATTTTTAGTAATTATAGTTTTTACTCAATTGAAAATTCACGTTAGTCAAAAAATTCTCATTTGCCAGTGGTTTAAAAATCCATAATTTGGTTTGATTTTCAAGCCAATCAGATTTCCCTATTATTTTCTCCGCCTGAATCAAATTCCCCGTCACTCTAGGCAAATTTCATAGGCCCTTTCATCTCGCACTCATTAAGAATTCGATTATGGGAAAACTGCGGACAGCAGAATCGAAGGTATGCATTAATCAGGGTATTTGAGCCCTCAGCTAAACTTCTAGTCACTCAAATATCCCTTTCCGCTTTTATAATTTGCCCAAAACGACGGATAAAACTCATTGATCCAAAGTAATTGAAAAGTTTCGGGACCGCAAATGCTAATTGTTCAATAAAAATCTTTTAATCATCACGAAAACTCAAGCGCAGAGATGCTTCCACTCACTCCGAGATTACTACGGAGTCAGCTAATTAGCGAACAACGCTACCGTAGGCATAATGAATGTCAAATATGCCATTTTCGTAATCCACTGTTTTCGGGTAATCGCTACTAGGAACGAGATAATTGTTAATTCTCCTATATTTACCATAAATTGCACAAAAAATAAGTTTAATTTTTGAAGTCTTAAAACAGATGTTTTAAATATAAAAATACTTGTAATTAATTACTTTTTTTTTCTTGACTCGATTTTCAAAATTACCCAATGATTTCCTTTCTCGTCATTAATTCTTGTAATCGATAAAATATTTCTCACTAGACATTATTAATTTTTATAACGCATTCTCGCGTACATGAAGTGCAGTAAATTCCCCTTTTCCACTTACTCGTTAAAAATAATGATGAATTTGTAATGATTTTAATGAAGAAACCTAAGCTCCCCACAAATTTCCAGAAACTGATGAGCAATTCTCGCGTATGAAAATGGAAAAACCGAAAACAAGATGAATGGGACATGTGTCAGTGGGCGACGACCGTAACGAATGGAATTCTGAACCAGCAATTCCCTAGTGTAAACTGCTTACGTATCGACCCAATCCTCAGTCAGCAGTCATGCAATAACCTTCATATGATTACGTATTATTACGTTATAATTGGATTCAGTTGATTCGGATATTAATTTTATTTAGGATGTGCTGCAGGATTAAATATCGGTCGCCCGGTATTCCCAATTAATTTTCATAAATTCCTCTCGAATTTATTACTTCACATTGGACGTGGTCAATTATTCATAGCCATATCGTTATAAAATTATTTGATTTATGATTCAGTATTGCCGTTTTGAAAATCAGAGCATCGGTATTTCATTCGACCGTCACTTTGTGCAATTTTATTTGCAATGTAATCGTTATCCGTAGTTATTCGAGAATTTTAATGACTGGAAATTGTATGTCGTGTGAAAAAATATTAATGGAGTTTAATGAAAAATTTCCGGTCTTAAAATGAGATTTTTCAAAAAAATCCCATTGGAGTCTGTAATTATTCAAACGAAGACATTTGAGAGCCTGAATTTTATTCTTAAAAAAAGTTTCACCTTTGGCGAACTCCTGAACATTTGGCCTCATAAAATTTTCACAACCGAATTATCGTAGTTTTTTCACACTATCTCATTACCCAGTCCCTTTAACTTGCCACTCTTTGGTTAATTATTCGCCTGGTCATGCGCTGAATTATTATAATTCGCACGGATACCTCAACAAAAGAGAATTTTTTAGTCGTGTTGAGCCAAGCCGAATTAGGAATCTGTAATTAAGACAAAAAACATAATAAAATCAACATTGTCCGGGAACAATTAGCTGGAAGTATAAGAATACCCACTGAAAGTCTCCATTCCACCTCAAAGAGACCCCGGGTACAGTTAAAAAAAGAAATTGCGTAACTTGTTGACACAGTGATCCCGCAGGGCTTGAATACGATTATGCAGTCAAATGAGTTTGTGGCATATGCATGAACCCAACTATACCCAGCTCCCTTTGCGCCCTCCACTCTGAACCGTGACTTCAACTACGATCACGTTCTCATCCCAGTTCTGGATAACTCGCGGCTACAACACCTTGATTGTTCTTCTTCGTCGTCTTTTAAAAAAAATGATTTTGATCCCGGCAGATAGAGCTTCGTAAGCCTCAAAGACTCAGGATTTCAAATTGCGAAATTTGAAATTACCAAAAGCCACAACTTGAGTCTTGAGACTTTCTGAGCTCAAGGTGAAGATTGGACCTCAGCTCAAGACTTTTTTTATTCTACTCAAGACCCTAGAATCTCACATTAACTGATCAAAAAATTCAATTAAAAATCTCCAAAATATCGACTCTATTAAAAAACACCCAGCCAGAAGTTTCCAAAAAAATCGTAAGACCACAGAGATCCCAAGATAATTTATTGGTAATGTGCAATTATCCGGACTCCAAATTCAAGTCAAAATATTTCAATCTTTCCTCACAAAAATCGTTCCGATAGTTGGGATGTGATGGGAAATAACATTTCTGGTGGCGGAACACTGGTTGCTTTAAATGAATTGATGATGTCAAGACATAATGAATTGTAATTCAGTACGCTTGGGTAAATGTACGGATCCTTCTCCACTCCTTCCCTACTGAGGGTATATAAATTGTAAAAATTTAAAAAATTTTAAATAAATTCAATTCAACGTGTGGAAAGGTATATCAAACCTCTCCAGCACTTAGCGTTACCCAGGAATCGCGACGGGGACGCGGCTGGAATGAACCCCAAAAGGTGCACCATGGTGCTCAAAGGTGTTCATCTCCCACCCACCTAACTGTTCACTTAATTTTCAAGTCCGACCTAATTTGTGTGGATATTTTAATTTAAGACGGCCAAATCAATGTCTGGAAGCTCAAATTATCTCAATTTCGTGTGGAGTCCAGTTATGATCACATTACCAATTTATTCTTCGGCGCAATCCATATCAGAACGTCCCAAGATCGCGAATGATCCATCCACCCCTGAGGATTAATTTTCCGGATGACATCTGCATTCAATTTAGCACTCCCGACAAAACAATGGATGCGCAAAAATACTTCATTACGAGTTAGACCTGAGGAATGGAGAAGTTGCGGTTGACACACGACGCTTTCATTACAGTGATGTATCATTATGTCAGGGGGGGGGGGGAGTCCTTGGTGGTCCTGACACAGGCTCCGCCATGCCGTGAATGTTATTCTATATTTATAAGCCTCAACCCACTTGATAATTCATGGCGCTTCGGGGCTGGGCGCTTATAACCTTAGCCCGCTCGATTCTCAGCTACCACTCTTTTCCCAACTTCAATGTTAGTGTTTCGTTCGGGTCTGTGATCCTGCCACCGTATTTCCTACGTTTCGATGCTTCGGGTCAATTTTATCAGGGAGGACCTAAAATAGAAATGGTGTCACTGCTTGCTACCTGATCAATAATAAGTTTTTCTCTTGCTGAAGTGGAAATTTCGTTGTCTCCGTGGATATCCGACTCTCAAGATGACTCGGCTATCTTACGCTTTCATATTATTTCTCCACAATGAGATCAGCTTGACTATTCTGTGGCTCAAGAATTGAACTGAGAATGTTCATAATGAGGAAGAAATTCCGGGCTGAATGAAACAGGTCGATGCAAGTGATTCATATCGTAATATATTTCGTGGATGGTCTATTCTGCCATATACCATTTAACTCCATCGATTCATACTAAAGTAGCTGGAAGGCAACGCTCGTGAATCATTCGAGAATACGGCACCACTGCTATTGCAAGTGACTAATGGACACATGAACGACATTTGTATTAAATATTCTGACAATGGATGATGATCTGAAGATCATTAGAGAAACTAATTGATAGTATCAGTGTAACGGCGGATTTTTTGAATTGATGGGCAGCTGTCCCTTTCCGCGTTTACACTCCATTTTAATTTATCAATCGTCCTCGGACGCGTGGGCTGTCAACGCCTGGAGGCGTGACGTATCCGCTTAAATCTCCGGTCTATCCTATGTTTCAAACTAAATCGCAGAGGATGAATGTGGTGCGAGATTTTATTGTTTGATATGGCGTTTTATGATTTGCCGAGGATGAAATTGCGATATCAGAGGAGAGGGATCAACAATTGCGATCATAGTAGAATTAAAAAATGAGGGAGTGATTAGTTTGGTGGGAGAGAGAGACGAGCGCGAATTTCTATGCCTCAATTTCATACTGGGAGAGAGTATTTTCAGTGTTAGATAAATAATTAATTTTCACGACAGCGACGCCTGAATTGGTGAGTAAAAAATCATGATATTTCAGATTTCATGGAAAATTCGGGGAAATTCCTGCATTTTTTACGGTGTCAAGATGAAAATTCCGCAATGCACTTAAATTCCAAAAGGAATAGGAATATTCAGTACCGAAGTATACTGATTATTCAGCAAAATCTGAAATTTCATGAATTTTCTTTCTGGAAAATTAAAAAATGCCTTGCCCTGAATTTTCTGGATTTCTATTAATTGTCAGCGATAATTAAATGCGATAAAAATTTCCGTAAAGTGTACTCGTAAAATTTTCACCAGTGTTTTTTGTAAAAGTTCTTCAATTCTGCTGAGCAATTAAATTCTCAAAAATTGTCAACAACATACTATCTGGCATAATGAAATTTTGTGCAATGGGAAAACGGCTTTGCAATTAAAATTATCCGGTTTTTGCATTTGAATATTCTAGCACTTCAAAGTCAAATTATTGACTAATTGGATCCAACTTGATTGGATTGGACAAATTCCATTCTGTTAGGAAAAATTGTCGTAGTCTCTTGAACGAGTACAATATTTTTAAAGGGAAATTTTTCTTTTCTCCGTATGAGATAATTTCTCATGTCAATTCTTGATCCCCGCATTTTATGATATAAGTAAAGAAGTATTTAACAACAAAAAAATGTCTTCTCAGTATATATTAAATTTTGAGCTCGATGGAAAGGCAAGCAACACATGTTGATCAGAGAGTGAGAGGGCAAATCAATAATTACCGCAAGCCCAGAATTCAAGAATGAGATGTGATTAATATGTCGGCAATCAGAAATAAACGAGTAATTCCAATTCCCAGATGTGAAAAAAAGAGGTAAAATGATGGTCTCCCATACGTAACGTACGATTCAACCTCTGTTATCCCTTGAAACCCATTAAAATCCCATAAATGTTGATTAGAGACTAGCGGACAAAATTTATATCGCCCAGACGAAATAATTGTTTTCCGCTCTCCTCCAATTACTCTCTCGGAAAATTATAAAAAAATCTCTTGATTGCAAGGTTAATTATGCATAATACGCACTGGGATATGGATAGCCGACTGGCAAGAGTAATGTTCACTCGTCGCCGAGGGAAATGAGAGCTGTGCAAGTGCAGTCGTGGTTAAGAACAGAAAAAGGGAAATGAGAAGAGTTCGGATTGGAGACTGGAGGGGGCGAATTCCGTGCAAAAGGGAATATCAATAACGGATTCTGGTAGGATCGACCAGTAAATTTACGGTCAGTATCCATGTGTTATTATGTCGAACTGTTCGATTCTCGTGGTATACGGATATAGAGCACTTCTAAATTTACGGCATTTCCAACTACCCCATTGTTTGGTTTTGTATCACGTTTATCTGAAACTTCTTCTGGTTTACATTTTGTTGGAGTCGCCCTTTTTTTTTCTAGACGAGCCAATGTTGCCGTTCTTTCTCGGTTTCTTTGTCCTTGATTGCGGTCATGTGGTGTATTCTCCTCCGACGGTTAATTCCAGCTTCATTAACGGTGGCACCGCACTTGCTCTCCATAATTACCTATTTCTGGTGGTTGGAAATTCTGGCTAATGCTTGATTTATGTTGACCCACATTTATACGATTTTATTTGACGGACTGTGTTTTTTTTGTTCACCACAGAAATGGCTTTTTTCAGGGGAATAAAAAATGAACTCGGGTAGTTGATGATACTCCGTCGATATTCAAATTGGTCGGCTCGTGGAAAATTTAGAGGTTCAGAGGATTCCCTTCAATTTTCAACATCTCCCATCATTCTGGGAGTTGTAGTTTTACGATGGGCCAGTTTTCGGTAGCTCGTGTGCAATACAAAATGCTTTTTCTCTCCGGCATTTTATACGGTGGAACGCTGAGTTGCATCGTCGAGTACGTAAATAATTTACGAGTCGTAATTGTAATTCCGCACCGAGTGCGGATGTCGGGCGCGTTCCGGTTGCAAGGCTACAGCGGAAGATAAACGTCGACGCGGGTAAATGCGACAATTCGTGTCGACGGCTCAATTTCCCTGCGAAGAACCGGCTAGTCGATACTAATTCATACACCGTGTGAAAGGGTTTTTATTTTCGTTCATTTTTGTTGGGGAGGGTAATTGTTACTCCGCTGAGAGGTGCCATGATGAAAGAGGAAACAACGCATTATACCAAATGAGAGATTTTTTTTTTCGAGGTGGTGAAAGGACTGCGTTGACCTCTTGATGGAAATGGGCTTGCATATCCAGCATTAACCGATAATGGCACATCATCACATGGTGGTCCTGTAATAGCGCATCGTAAAGACGGAGATTTGCTCCTGCATAATTCAGGATTTGATTCAGTGAAATAGGACTATTTGCGATGAAATTATTACTACATATTTAGCGATGTTAGGTCCTTCACATGCACTGGTAATTCGTAAACGATAAAGGATCAGTTGTTATTTTGATCGAATAAAATTAATGAAGTTTTTATACAGTTGCAAATGATATTGACCTCCTCGATATTGATCTCCTCGCTTCCAACATTAACCTCTGATAATTTCTGATAGTAGACCTTCCGTTAATGGCACATCAACGCATTTGGTCCTGTAACAGCATATCATAAATACGTAGACTTACTCCCCCATAGTTCAGGATTCAATTTGCGTAAATAGGACTATCTGGCATGAAATTATTACACGATATTTGGCCATTAATTGTTGTTTGGAGCGAATAAATTCAGCGAACTTTCTCGAGGCTTCTAACTAGGGCATTGTGAAGACGTGGACTTATTCCCTCATAGTTCATGATGCCATTCACTGAAATAGGCAAGGGCCTACTCACTCTACAATTGAGGGACACCATGATTTTGAGATGAAGATGCTTCGGCTAATTTTCGTGACCTCGGACCAAATTATTTCGGTGATTTTGACGGTCGAAATCAAGTGATTTCATGATATCGAAACATTTCGGATGATTCCACCGATTCGTAATTCGTGATTTGGGAAAAAATCATGTCATAAAGTTTACGATGAATAATGATAATAAATGATAAACGACGGGACTTGTAATAATAACTGACAAATAATAACCAATCCATTTGATTTCATTCAAACGGGGTTACACCATCGACGGTGATTCCCGATGAAGATCCATTTTACCCCGTCCTCCGCTAATAATTCAGAGACAATAATAAATTTCTGTACTTTATATTAGAAAAAAAAAGTTACATCAATGATTTCACCCATCGATTATGATAACATTATCTCAAATTCAGAATTGCAAACCAGAAAGGCACTCAGTGTGATATTTCATTATCACTGTTGGCAGGCGTGTCAATTTTAAAATTACGGATTACATTGCGTGCAATACGCGTAAATTGATTTTGGAAGTGATTTCGAAAATGATTTCGGGGAGCCAAAATCACTCAATTGCGGTGATTCCGGTGATTTCGGCGATAGCGAAGTAGTTTCGGAATGATTTCGAGCCAGAGTGGCGGCATGATTTCTAAAGTGAACAGCCTCTCGGAAATAGGACAATTGACGATGAAATTATTGCCAAATATTTGTCGACATTCGGTCAACAGTTTGCAATTTTTATTTTTCCAAGGTGAATGGACAATTGATATTTTGATCAAATAAAATTTGTAAACTTTTTGACACTTTTAAACAGTATTGACCTTTTTGATGAAAGAATTACACATCCACGGCTAACCTTTGATAATTTCTGATATTAGACCCTCCGCTAATGGCACATGAACGCATATTCGACCTGAAATAGTTGATCGTAAAGACGATAGCCCAGCATAGCTGAACAATTTTCAATTACTGTCATACCTCAGGTGGTATGACAGTTGTATTAAATTTGTTATAACTAAAAATGAAGGTGAGAAATAATTAACACCACAAGTATTGGGAAAAAGCCTTTCGGCATAAAAAATCCAGATTTATTGCGTTAAGAAAATATTGACTGCGAATGACGACGCCACACACGGATAATCAGAACACACACCAACATACACACGTTCGATTTAATTTAATCTTAGAACTAATTCTTAATTATTAGTTGTGATAATTGAATCACTT
>JAPYZN010006854.1:0-13522 GCA_030522865.1 Psyttalia lounsburyi | reverse complement strand
CAGAGAGGCCATGAGATCAATGGTTATTTCCATTGTCTTCCATTATTTAAAGAAACCAAATAGAAAGTCGCTGAATTCAGATGAATATTTTCACGAATTTTTAATCAAATGAAATTCCATTCGCACTTCGAATATTTGCTTTCAATCAGCTATTCACATGCGCTGCGGTAATCCTGCCTCATTTCTAATTAAAAGAATTTTAATAAACCCAAATCTCAAGAAGATTTAGATAACATTCGAAAAATTTCTTTTCATTCGCTCGACGCGAAGCGGACATTGAGATGAAAAATTATGTTCGTAACTCGTGAAAAAAGTGGTTTTTGACTCGTGGGATTATATCTTTGACTCGTGGGATTATATCCCTCGCCTTCGGCTCGTGATATAAGCCTCCCACTCGCCAAAAACCATTTTTTTTCACTTGTTACGAAATATACTATTTTTTCTGCTCAGGTAAGATACGTTTTTTAATGGATTCATGAAATTGACTTCTCTAATATTGAAAAAAAATGCTTCCAGAAATTCATCAACAAATTTAAGCCCACATTCGTTATCGGTAGGCTGACATGAAGGTATTCATTATTTGAATTCCCCGTCAGAACATTAATATTCTGTACCAAATGACGAAAAAGGTTTACTCTTTCAAAATATACAGTCCGAATTAGTGAGGTAAAAAAAACATCTGTTGGCATCCTCCATCCGCGCGAGTCAGAAGCATAAAATAAATAAAAAATCGACTAATGTACCGAACCTCTGAACTACCCAGATTCCTTTTCTTTTTCATAAATCTTGAAAAAAATAAAACAACGGTAACGAGAAACTCTTATAATACTTGATCTTTATGTTACGTGGAAATCGTTTTTGCTCAATGAAACATGTGTTCTCCAAGTATTTTAAATCGATACCAATTATTCTGTAGCAAGAATAAAGTTTTCCATTAGACTGAGATCGAATATCAAAAAGCGTGACGTAATTGCTATCTAGACATATTTCCACGAATTTTTCAAAGGTAGAAGACTTTTTACTTGATAAATAGAGTACACTCAACCGTTTTTGTTCAGTGACTTCCGGTGGAAGCAGTAGAGGGAAGAACCATAAAGAACCCTTTTCGCCGAGCTATTTTCCCCACTTTTTGCATGCACAGAATATGCACATACCATGACACTCCCCAATTTAATATTACGTTATTTCCAAGTTTCTTGGTAGTCATCAGATGAAAAAAATCACACGAAAAATTATTGTGCAATCTAGAAAAGCAAAGAGCGAAACTTAATTTCATGGTTCTTTAATTAAAGAGAGAAATGTTGAGAAATGAAAAAGGAGAATTTATTCCGTTTGTGACAGTGTGAGTCGTGAAAATTGGACGAAGTAGACGAAAAGATGAATTAATTTTACCATTTTTTCAATTAATTTTTACAATACACTCGGCACTTCGTAGTTCATTATTCATAATTTTGTATTGATTTCTTTGTTCCACTTTGCACGATTATTTCATTCATTGTTCTATTCATGGAAACGCCACGTGTGAAATTAAATTGAAGAAATGGCGATTTTTTATTTGATTTTCTTGCTACACCTCTTTATACGTGGACAATTGCTTGGAAAGGGACCACTTTATCGATTTTATTCTCCGTTTTTTTCTATTAACTTCCTTTCCTCTTCTCAACAACCATTGAAACTCACGTTACATTATTTTTTTCAATCTTCTCTACTCGCCAAATTATCAAGATCATTCTGAGCGCCCAATGTGCAGAATCAGTTTAAGATTATCGGGAATAGACAACTTCAATACCATCAGTCGTCCCCCCATCAGTCGTTTCATGCGCCCATTCACATTTAACTGGAGTCTGATAGAATGCCGACCTAAATATTATCAGCAGTTATTCCGTGAGTTGAATAAAACTTCCACAATTTCCAATTTTCTTTCCAATAAACCAAGAAAGGGAAATGATCGAAAAATTATTGGTTTGACCCGTAATGAATTATACTCTCAGCCCACCTCAAACCCACCCTAACTTCGAGCAAGCGAAACAGGCGATCAGGCTGTTCTTTTTCTTTATTACTCGCTCGCATGACAGCCTCTAGGAATAATGAAGATATAAAGTTCTGATCCGGTAAGATTTCAGATTTTATGATATTAAAGTTCGGCATTGTTCATGATCAGTTTTAGAGGTTCCCAACTCTTCGTTGGAAACTATTCTATGAAGGGTTTCCAAGTACCCTCTACAATACAATATCAAGTACACAATAGCTCTGAATATCGTCCTACGAGTATCGATTTTTTCATCCCGATATGTGGAAGAGGGATGCTTCAGGCACGCGAACATGAAAGATCAAGTTATGCCAAAAAACCAAGAAAAACAATTTCAAGAGATGTGGATTTATCAATGAAATTTTTTTTGTCAATGAAAGTGCTCTTTCTGAGAGTATACTTGGACATGATTTTTTATTAGAAATTTTAGGTTTTGTTAGAAAATATGGGATTGCAAAGAGCTTTCATTGATTTCAATTCCGTATTTTTATCTCTTACTGTTGATTTTCGAAAGTGGCCAGCATTTTCAATGGTTCGGCAAATAGTCCACCACTTATTTATAACTCTGCTGTTGGGAGAATGAGAAAATAGATTATTTCGAAGAATTATTTCACGTCTTCTAACCTCTTTTGAACAACAATTTTTAACGGTTTTTGGACGATTCTTCCACCAAAACGAAAATTAGTATGTGCACGTTAATAGGTCCAGTGGATATTTTGAGGCTCGCGCTTTGAAAACGAAATAACACGCGGGTCAGAATCCACTCCTTTTGCTGCCTCGGTACATAATGTTCTATTTTCTCGAACATTCGTTTGTTGTAAATAAACAATTGCCACCGTTCAATCTTGTCGACAGTTTTTTTTGGCATTGATTTCTAGGAATGATTAAGATGAACATTCGAGTGTGCGAGCGAAAGAGATTAAATAAGAAGCGCATCTGGACCGCTCGTTGACCAATATCTACGACAAAAACAACTTTTTTTTCATGTATATTTTTATGAGGCAACCTAGTTTTACGAGAATTTTTTCTCTCTACCACTTTTAAGCATAAAAAATACATAACGAAGTTGCGAAATCCTTGCGATCCCCGAGGAAACATTTGATAGTAAAAATAACTACTAATTGGTAATCGTGGTAAATTCCAACTGGTTGGAGACGAAGTAAATTGACCTAGGCGATCAGCGTAAGTCAACATTTTCAACAATAATTATGCACACATCTAGATAATTTTTATTCAACACGAAAGAAATTTCACAGAGCGATTAAGTAAATTTGATCACACGCTAAATCATTTGTCATGAGCAGTTAAAACATTTTACCGAACGATCCGGCAATTTTCTCCGAATAGCCAAAACACAACACGATTACCAGACGATTAGGCAATTTCTACCGAACTTTCCGCTCCGTGCTGTGTTAAACTTATCGACTGGCAAATAAAGTTTTTCACAGCTTTAGCTCTACGTTCCCCATATTTTTCAGATGAGCGATATAGCGCAGGCACATCCTCTCCCAACAACTGAAATATGGAAATTGTTCACAAAATCTCATTTGATTCATAAACATCACATTGGCTTATAAAAAAAGGCAAAAGTTGAATTTCACTGCATTAAACATTTGTTCCCCCGATAAATATGTAAACAGGTTCGATCGTGTTCGATCACGAGATGTGTTCGTATACTAGTCGATTCGCGGTACTTCTAGAAAAGGTAACTTGAACTGAGGAATTTTCTCCCAGATCTCAGCGCCATTTTTCCATCAGACTTACAGTCATTCTCGCCGATTTTTACTGAAGGTTTTTTCTTAAAGTGTTTATAAAATAAGCTGTCTATTCAGTGCATTTTTTCACCGAGGAGAGGCTCATACAAAAAGGAACGGTTTGTAATTTCCTCAAAACCCGAATATTCTGAGCATAAATGAAATTATTGATAATTGGCAAATAGGCAAATTCCATTTTGCCCGGCCCTGCTCTATTCGATCAATTTTCTTTGAAAAGCAGAGTTGCTATTCTTTTTTAGTTAAGTTAGTTTAGTTAGTTTTTTAGTAATTCGCCTTCAATCTTACAGTTACAAATTATTGGGTAATTTTAGAAACATTGAATCATTAAGTTATGGCAAACTATACAATGACCTATTGTTAAATGGATCTCCAATGGACTTTATAGACCACTGTTTCCATCAACAACAACCCTTCAAGTGTATCTCTAAATCTTCAAAACAAAAAAATTGCAATTTTAGACTCCATTAAAATTTTGATGTTCCTTCATTGTCTTCTTTGATAAATGAACAAAAATTGGATCGACGATAGGGGCCTCTACTAAATATAGAGTAGTATGTTTCAGAACTCATTTTAATTCCCTTTAATGTTCAACTCAGTGGAAAAAAATTTCAATGGAAAGACGCGGCGAAGGGCCGAAGACAATCTCTAGCATGTAAAAAAGAACTACTGAATCTGAGAATAATTACGAGAAAATAATAATGGCAAAAGCCTTCAACTAGAAATGCGAGTACTCCTTCACTACAAATTTCAAAGGTATTGTCAGTTTGAAATGCTCCAGCCTGTTATTTTTCATGGCAAACCCACTGTTTTGATACTGGGAGTTAAAAGCTCATGAAAGTAACACTGACGGTGAAAATAAAAGTAGAGGAGTATTTCACGTTAAATAACTGGGTAACGTAACGAAACCGTTTGTGCCGGAGGGTGAAACCGAGTTAAAGCACTAATTAAGTGTTTTTCATTTAACCACCCCATTTCTCTTTTAGTTTTTTCTCTCATTCTCCATTCCCTCTTTGTCCTGGTTTTATTGCATTCCCATCGATTCACGGAGGGTTAGAAGTTTTTGCTCAGTATGTTACTCCAGTACTCTATGCCCAGTCTTATTAGATTTAGGTGTATGAGGGTTTTACCTCTGAGAAATGGAAAACTGAGAAGGGAGTTGAAACATCAAAACTTTTCCACTTCGTGGCGAAACTTGTATGGGCAAAGTTTTCACCGTAGTAAATAAAGGGGGAGAAGTTTCGTTTTTCTTTCATGAATATAGCCGTTGGCGTCGATGCACAGGGGTTTTTCGAGTGGTGTCGGTAAAGGGGCAATAGGCATGAAGAAAGGAAAGGGGATGACGCCACAACGAGCACTGGGGGGGATAATAGCCCTTGACTCATGACTGGCAGCGATACCACTTGGTACCACCATTTTTCCATATTTTTCATTCACCCAGGAAATTGAACAATTTATCGTGGAATCAAATGTCACTGAAGTATGGTATGCCATCAGGGTTGACTAAAACAACTCCTGCCCGCACATTTAAATATAGAGATAACAATTATCACGGTTAATTTGTTTGCTCGGTGGTGGATAATTTTGTTAAACCAGATGAAATTCAATCAACGAACGTAATTACGCGGTTGGTTTATACGCGGTTATACATAGACCCTAATACAAGGACCCAATAGAATGTTGGTAATGCTCTATATGAGCAGTCCAGTGGTAGTTTTGGTTGCTCTTGAGACTGGACTAACGCATAAACGACCCATATGTACTTGCGTCTCGAGTTCTCCTCGTATTGCTCAATCGAAATGGCCCTTGAATACCGCCATTATCATGGCCAGGATGATCCTAGCAGTGCCATTAATTACAACTGGGCCACTGAGTGAGCGAGCGAGAGAGAGAGAGAGTCGGCGAAATAAAGAGGGAGGAAAATGAGAGGAAAAGAGAAAATCGTAAAATAATATGAGAAAAATAGAAAGCACACCCACGAGCAAGAAAATTAAATGAAACTAGAGAGTGAGGGTGGCATTAGAATTTTTATAATGAAAACCGTCATTCCACTTCTCTTTTCCGCCCTTGAACGTTTCCGCAGTGGAAAAAAAGCCCCCGTCAATTGCACTCATAGGATCCGAGTGGTTTAGATAGTGGAGTGGGGTTGGAGCGTTGAGTAAAGGATGCCAGGCTCGTTTCCTTTTCCACTTGTCGAGTGTGAACGCCAGAGGAGTTCCTTCCTCGTTTCCTTCCTTCTCTCAGTTTCTATTTCAACCGGAATGAGAACTAACAAAACGATTTTCCATGGATTTCCTACCATCTCCATTCCTCTTCCCCCCCCCCCCCCCCCCCCTCCCTACGCTTCCCACTATCACCGGGTTTATCATACGTGCTACCCACTTATATTTCCCCACCTCTCTATTGAGATATTGAAACAGGAAACAAGTTTCACGTCACACAAGACTCACCCTCCTTTCTTACTTCCCCCATCTTTACGAGATGAAGAGATGGTCTAATGGAACGCATGAGAGATGACCCTGAGGGGAGGAAAAATTTAATGATGAAAGTTTTTTCGTTGGAGAAAAAGAAGAAGAAGAAGATGAAAAGAATGACGCAGGTGAGGGAGGAAAAGGGCCGCATTAAACAAAATTTGACTCTCATAATTAAGAAAATAAAGAAGAGCACGAATGAATTTTCGATGAAATGGGAAATTAAATCCCCTCGACTCACCCTACCCACGGAGCAGTATATTTCTGTAACCATTTCACCACCTCAATCGATCGAATCTGCAGATAATTCCCTCAGACGATCCAAATCACACCCCGAGATCTCGTATTTCTTTTCTCCTCCATTCATAGCGGTAACGAACCACTCTTGGAGCACAAAGCGGAGAGGGAAAAAAAAAATTGAAGGGGGTTGAAGGCATTGTGGTCCCCCGACAGAGATTACAAAAAATAATGTTTCTCTAATGCCACTAAAAAAATGACAAAAGACTCTTCAGTTCCAGCGATAACAATCCCTCGAGAACCGTTTCAAGTATGTCTGCATATGTGTGTGTGTGTAGGTTTGGACTCACGAGGTATTGCGAAACGGAGGGAAAAAGGCGAAAGCCGACAAGGGGAGAGTGAAAAAAATAGTGGCAATGTGGAGATCCCCAGTTGTTTCTCAATCCCCAATGGTTATCACCCGTCATGAAATAATCGTAAACCACAAGACAAAATACGTGAAAATTTGATGATAACAGTTTGTAATAAGAAAAACCTTCGCCCCTAGGAAATAACATCTTAGACTGTATCCTCACCTGTTGCAGTTGAGTTAACTCAGCTCCAATCACCACCAGATGCCATGCCTGCACTTTCTTTGGTCCCAGTTGTCCATGAGCGAAACAGAGTCCAGTTCTCGATAACCTTGGGCTTCTTAAATAATCAAAAGCCAAATTGTCGAAAGCAAATCGGCAATATTCACAGGTGATCGGATATCAATGAGAGCCGGATACTAATAGTCCCCCCGCGATATTTGACTAAATAATGAACCTTAAAACCGAGAATAATTCAAACAAGCGGTATGCGTAGTGCGATGCTAACGTGGAAACGACTTTTGGGATATTGTCAGTTGTGTATATCGGTGGGAAGTGAAGAGGTATATTCCCTGTTATCCTGTAAACAGGAGGCCAAGTCTCCCACTACCCGTTAGCAAGTGGGAAAAACCTTCTGTCGTTTACCCGGTTGCCCGTGTTAAGGACGCAGGCGCGCGCTTGCCCAGGGTATAGGCCTGCCCTGCCGCCTCCCTGACTCTGCCTTGCCACTCTCTGCCTGGATATTATAGGTCTGGGCTGCAGGTAGAGCTTTGGCTAGGAGCTCTCTCCAATCCTCTGTAACCCCTCTCTCTCTCCCTCTCACCCGCTGTAACCCCCCTCCACCTACGTCTCTACACACCCCTGGCACCCCCCTTGATTCGCAATTCCTCCTTCTCTATCCCAGACACTGCATGGTGTCTCATCCCTCTGTCTCATTTCATCTTATTCCCACGGGGTGGACCTATCAACCCCCAAGGCCTGCATCAATACCAAATACATACTATCCCTCCTCCTCCCCCTTCCCCTCCCACACCCTCTCTATTTCTCCACCTGTTCATCCTCCCCATAGCCCTGGCTCTTCGGCCCTACACTGATTTACCTAATTCCTGGTTAATTTTTTAGGTCAAGGTTGACTCTCCCCCCCTGCCCTTGGCCCACTGACGTTGCAAAACGACATCGTCAATTTCCGCGCGCTCTCTGTCTCTCTCTCTCTCTCCCTCTCCACTTGCTAATTCATTCGACATCCACCGCCACCATCATCCCGCTACATCCCACACAGTTAATCTCCCCTGTTTTAATCATTTTTATTTCTCCCTTTTCATTCGCATTCGCAGAGCCACTGATGAGTTTTCCATGGGATTCATTTCTCCTTTACTGTAATTTTTAATTAGTTTTGACAATTTTATTCCTCTCTCTCTCTCTCTCTCTCTGTCCCTCCCTCTTTCGCTCTCTCCCTCTGTCTTTTGCTTCATCTTTTTTGCTACTTTGATGTTTGGAAATGGATGATACAGTTTGTGTAGTCGTCTCATTGGAGATTGGGGCCAAGGTTGGCCGTAACCGGGAGACTGAGGAGACTCGATCGACTGGGCCGGGGAAAGAGGCCACCCCCACAGGGGTTGTCGCTGATGATTTGTCCTTTTTGTGTAGATGCTGGTATCGTCTCATCCTTATTCTTCGTCTTTTCACCCTCCAGGTACCCGAATGCCTCCACCCTTCGGAATCTCCCCTCTCTGCTGTATGTTATTCTCATTCCCCACTAGCCAGCCTATCAGCCCCTCGAACAGCTCCATTCGCTCAAGGTCATCCTGTGTTTTTAGTTGGAATGCGGTGAGGATATGCAAAGTCATTTTGAGGGAGGGAAAACGTGTGTAAACAATGGGGTTGAGTGGGAGTGAAGGGAGGAGGATTTTCTGACCTCAGTGGACCCCCTCCGAATCATCGTCTTGGAGTCGTTCCTTCTTGATCAATGGGTTTCAATTACTTTCAGTGGAAAAGGAAGAAACAGTGCAGACCGGCAGGAGGACAGTAGAAACTGACGTTTATGGAGCGCCACAGTAGCATCAAAGTGTCCCCTTCATTGGTAGAGATAAACTTTCCAACTTGTGTTTATCAACTGAAAAGTCAAGGAAAAAAAAACATTTCAATTCAGCATATATGTCTAATCGTAACTGTACTCGTAACTACGACTGACGGTTTAGTTATCATTCTATCACTTGATTTTGAACATGTCGTAAAGGTTTAATCCTCAAGTTATCTTACAAGCATTAGATGAATTAACACCGTTATTCATTAGATATTTGGTGGTTTAATCGATTGATTTTTGTCGCATGAATACATCGATATGGATCTCAGGCAGCACCCGGATTTAATCAGCACTCTCAGAGTATTCATCCAGAGGTTGTTCGTAAAAATTTCATTTCTCAGTTATTTGGATTTATTCATTGGCCAGCGGTGAGGATCTAACCTGGTTATTCGTTTTTTCTAGGGGCAATTGGGGCACATCCAGGGGGGATACCGAAAGTTCTGATGATGAAATTGTCATCTCAGAGACAATGCCCAAAGATATGGCTTTCTGCAACACAGAACAGCTCACTGTGAGTTGCATTTATTCACGTAATAGAACAATGATTGTGCAGTTTATGCTTCTTCAGGTTGCTATTTCTTATCAATTCCCCAGAAGAATGATATATGTTTCGAAACGAAACTGGCGTCTGGGTTGGTTCAAACTGAGGAGAAAGATGTGAATCAATGTGTGACATCCATCATACAGAGGAGCCAGCTTGGACCTGGCTTCACTACTGGACAAATCCGCAGGATCGGAAATCATTTTCTACCGAATACTATGAAAAGGGTTGATAAGTACAATAGTAAAGCTTTCTGTGGGACCTATTCCAAAAATGGAGATCTACTCGTCACTGCCAGTCAAGGTTCTATCGCAAATTACGATTTTTCAATTGTAAATTTGAGAAAACACTGAACTCATACTAAACACATAAAACTTACGTCATGACATTCTATACCTGGCGGAAAAATGAGGGTAATAACTTCGATATAAGAAAGTAATTTCTCAAAAAACCTAAAGTGATTTTTACACCGAAATATTTCGAAGATCAAACAATAAAAGTAAATAAATTGATGAAACTAGACGTGGCTTGAGAAAGCACTTATTTATCATTTGATACAAGTTATTTTTGTGGATGTAAAATATTTGGTTCTTAAAATTTTTCGAGCTATGAGTTTTTCTTTTGTTAAGGTAAATACCTATCTATTTTTCAAAAAAACTTTTTTTCTCATTGCACACTGAAAGAACCAAGTCGCTCAATGGAATTAGGCTGTTTTATTCTCTCGTGTTAGCATAAGTCACCCGATAAATCCATGTATTTTCAGTTATATCTGAAATTGAATGGATGCCTGTTGCCTCTTTTGAATGACAATAACTTTAATGAACTGAAACTTATTAAAAAATATTGAATTGCTAAATGACAGCACTATATATTACAGCATTATCAAAGGAGAGATCCGAACAAAATGAAATTGCGCTTTATTTTGCATTTATTTCCCAGTCTCACTTCGCTCCCTTATCGTAATTATTCTGTTCAAGAATCTATCGCTTATCTTCAATTACTGAATAGCACAAACGTAAACCTACTCTGCCTTGTTTTGCACAGAAGAAATATTTTTCAGGAGCAAAGTACAAATGGCAGTATAGAATACCGAATAGTACTAGAAACGAGATTTCTTGCTTGCACTCTCTTCGAAGATTTCTTGCTTGTACTCTCTTCGAAGAGGAAAGAGTGACGTCAAATAATCAGGGATTGGCTAATTTTTTTCTATTGCCTGTTAAATATTCGGTGTCAAAATACAAAGTATTCCCATATCAAATTGCTAAATTTATTGCTAGGGATTTTTGTCCTAAATTTTTAGACTTCTTATTGGAATAGTAGAGGAGATATCCACACTCCTTTCGATAATTTATTTTCAACTGGATTTTACATGCATGGCGACTGCTGGGGGAAGTGGAGTTAAACAAAAATATTGTTCGTAACTCGTGAAAAAAGTGGTTTTTGACTCGTGGGATTATATCACTCGCCTTCGGCTCGTGATATAAACCTCCCACTCGCCAAAAAAACATTTTTTTTCACTTGTTACGAAATATACTATTATAAGCGGTAGTTTAATTATACCACACGGTATTGCAAAGAAACTTAATTCTTTTTCTTTACATTTTCAGATAATTATTTGCGATTTTATCACACACGAAGTGGAGTTTATAAGCTGTTCAAAAAATTAAATGCCCAAAATGTGTCTTGGAGTATTTTAGACACCGCATTCAGCCCTGATGGCAATTATATTGCCTATTCGAGTTGGTCGGACTCATGTAAGTATTATCGTGGGAGACGAAACGAGATAAGTTCAACCGAAATGTCAAATAGAGTGGGACAGAGACAAACGAGGAACCGTTCTCATTTATAATACATCCAAATGTTCCGAGTCAAAAATTACTCATTACAGTGGGAATTCGTCAAAAACTCGAACACACTTTAAAAGATTGAGGAAGATGGGGCAAAGTGAAACGTTTGTCATCAACTCACAACTCCAACATTTCCTTTCATGAAGAAAGGTATCACCAAATAAACTGAATTGCAAACGGACCACTTTACACCTACTCTCCTCTATGTATTGCAAATTCCCAAAGTTCAATTTCCTTGATTTCCTTCCTGCTCATCTGAATTTCATCAGCCGGTATTCGACGCGGTAAATCGAGAGGGAGTATCTAGTGTTCGAACCCATGCAGTAGTTGGCTCATCTATTTCTAGAGAAATTGTTAATTCGGTAGGTCTTCGGTATAAACTTTTCCATTTCAAAAAATCATCCAATGCGCGTTGATTCGATCAATTACAAAACAACAGTCCGAAACTTTGATATTCAAACAATCGCAGTTAACAGATTGCTCAATCGCTGGATCTTTCACCTGAAGGAAAGTAGTCCCTTGACAATTGTCAGAAATTTTTTTTTTCATATTCTAAAAGTCTCTTTAGCATCTGGAAAAATCAAAATATTAAATGTTTATCGAGTTATAGCAAGTAAGGTTTACAAAATAGTCTCGCAGCGAGGGAAATGCACGCTCCAAAAAAAATATGAAAAAACATTTCTAATTTCATCGCAGATGCTGGCAAGATTGAATCATTGAAGCATTTTACTTATTTCGACTTGACATTGGGAATCATTACATGGACGTTGAACGAATTCGTAACTGAATGGACTTCCAATCGGAAAGCTAAAAATTAATCCGATATTTCAATGATTTTTTCACAGTATACCTTTGCCCGATTTACGGAGACTCAAATATCCAAGAGGCTCTGCCCCTCGCCCCAACAGAAAATGGCAGGTTCTGTATATTCTCGCTAGTATTCTCGAGTGATGGCAGGGAGATCCTCGGTGCTGCCAACGATGGGTGCCTTTATGTGTACGATAGAGAATGCCACCAGTGTGCCATCAAAGTCAATATAAACTTTAGAAACAACAGTTAATTATCTCGAAGCCAGATTTTTCATTCTAATGATTTTTAGATTGAGGGCCATGCGGAGGATGCCAATGCCGTTGCCTTTGCTGATAGCACATCACAGATTTTGTACAGTGGAGGGGATGATGGTCTCTGTAAGGTAATGATTCCAGTAATTATTCATTTATTTATTGCCTGTGCTGAACTGATGAAGGCGAATCAGTTGATTGGAATAAGGGGCTCCAATTAGAAATTTTTTAGACTCGAACTAAATTATTTCATTAATTTTCCACGATGCATATTAAAAAATGAGAAAAATTATTCGTGAGAAATTACTCATCTCCATAGTAAAATCCATTATCTTTGACAAAAATCATGCACACATTTTGACAATTTCTAGTGAGGGGTAAACAAATTTTACGGAAAAATTGTGGAACTTTTCACGAAAAACTAGATAACTTTTACAAAATAGTCAACAAAAATTATACACACTTTAGATATTTTTTATTAAGGTGTCAACTAATTTTACTGACCAGTTGGATAATTTTTATCGTACTCCTCGATAGCTTTTCGTAAGCAGTTAATAAATTTTACTAAAGCGGTACGGCAACTTTCCCGGAGCGACCAAAATACTCCACGATTATATAACGGAGCGGTAATTTCAACTAAATTTTTCTCTCTGTGCATCGAGATCAAAAATAAAGTGCTGCTCTAAAAGGAAAGTACTACTTTATCACCCTCCAAAAATTTATGTTTCCTTTGAAAACTAGAGTGTGGTTGTTGTTATTTAGTATGTATGATGTGAGAAATGTAATTTCTAGAAGCTGGTTGCTTTTAATGATTTGAACATATCAAGACATAAAAATTTGAAATTTATTATGCTTGGGTAGATATACGGAGCCTGCCCCACGCCTTCCCTACTGAAGGCATAACATTAAATTAATAATTTACAAATTATGAAATTACACAAATCAACGTGCGGGAAAGGTATATCAAACCTCTCCAGCACTTAGCGTTACCCAGAGCTCGCGACGGGGACGCGGCTGGAATGAACCCCAAAAGGTGCACAAAGGTGCTCATTTCCCATCACCATCACTTTTCACCTATTTGAGTCCTACTCGATTTTATTGTGGATTATACTTAGTTTAGGTACTAAGTGG
>JAPYZN010006838.1:0-14704 GCA_030522865.1 Psyttalia lounsburyi | reverse complement strand
CCCCCCCCCCCCCCCCCCCCCCCCCCCAACCGGCCATGTTCTTTTTAAGTATCAAAGTGTCTATACGTATAAAATCTCTCGAGTCTCGATTTCCATGGCGTCGTGATCGAGAGACCCGGGAGGGATCGATTTATCTCGGTTCCTCATCCACTCCTTGAAGAAATGTAAAATAAGAGGAACGAAAGATTTGCACGTGATACCGACCGCGCAGATAGGTTCTCCTCTCCCGCTTATTTCCCCCCCCCCCCACACCCCCCCCCCCCCCCCCCCCCCCCCCTTTTTTTTCGCCCAACAATACCCAATCCTAAAACCAAAGGGGGTTTGTGCCAGTACAAGTGATCTCTCACCGAGTTCTCCGGATAGTGAATATAAGATAAATATTATGTATAAAATTTATACCGTTTCGGAGGAGTTGAATTATGATTTACAGTTATCGATTTCACGATTCGTCGATACATTTGGGATTTTTTTTTTTGCTTGCAAATGATTTTTATTTTATTTTTTCGTGCCAGCGGCATTGGGCACGATTTGAAATGAATGTAAAGGTGGTTCCGGGGATTATTCCGGTGAAAGTGGTCTAGTCTTGATGGATTTCATCTGAAATTTCCTGATGAAATTGGGAGATTGAGGGGGGGCTTCCTTGAATTGGGGGGATCTGATTGGAGAGGTAACAGTTGTTGGGGAGAGATTTGTTCATAAAAATTAGCTCTCGGAATTTCTTGCGGCAATGAGTTCACTGGCGGAGAGTTTTCAATGACATTTCGAATTTATTCTTTAAATATTTAGATAATTTTTTTCCGCTTTTTTTTTATTTGAAAATCTTTATTGGAATCTGACTATTAGAGAAATCAGTGGTAATTTTGGATTTTAGATTAATTATCCCATTAAAATTAATGGAAATCAGGAAAATTCAGGTGAACCCCAGTAATGGTTCCTTATTAATAAATAAATCACCAAATCCACTGGAAAAAAATAAATAATAATTTTACGAAACAAATTAAACAAATTCCGGACAACCAAAGATTAAAAAAAAATTGTTTCTACAAAACTCGCTTTAACTTCTGTTGAGAAAAATATTTTATTGTCAAAAATTTTCATTAAAAACTGACAATTATACAGAAAAATTTGTGGAAATTTTGTATTTTAGATTAATTACCCCATTATTACAATTAATGGAAACCAGGAAAAGCTCAGGCAAACTCCAGTAATTGTTCCCATTAATAAATAAATTACAAAATCCACTGAAAAAGAATAAATAATAATTTTACGAAACAACTTAAACAAATTCCGGACAACCAAAGATTAAAAAAAAATTGTTTCAACAAAACTCGCTTCAAATTCTCTTGAAATAAATATTTTATTGTCAAAAATTTGCATTAAAAACTGACAATTATACAGAAAAATTCGTAGAAATTTTGAATTTTAGATTAATTATCCCATTATTACAATTATTGTAAGCCAGGAAAATTCAGGTGAACCCCAGTAATTATTCCCATTAATAAACAAATCCCCAAACCCCCTGAAAAAAAAAATTACGAAACAAATTAAACAAATTCCGGACAAGCGAGGATTAAAAAAAATGGTTTCATCAAAAAATTCTTAAAATTCTCATGCTAAAAATATTCGATCAGCCAACTGATACATATTTCTCACTCTAAATAGATAAATGAATGAGTTCTCGAGGTATGTCACAGGAGAAAAGACGCATCACGGAGTACAAGAGTGAGTTAAAGAGGGCGGGTATCAGTGAAGCGTGTTTCACAAGGGACAAGACAGGGAGTGGTATGAGAGAAGTGGGATGAACTCGTACAGAAAGAGAAGTAACCGGGTTGGGGTAGGGCCGGTGGTGGTGGTGGGGTATACGAGGGGGATTTAAATCCACTGGTAAAGACAAAAGGAGAGTACTCACTCGCATCATGTGCACCCCCTTCCCCCCTCTATCCTCAGCCGTTTGCGTTACCAATCGCCAATCCACCGACACTTATTCACCCGGCGAAGCCGCAGCCGTTGGCTGAACAAGAACATGGCATATCTACATCCCACAAACGACGCCATCCACCCCCTCGCCAATCCTCCGTTCCCTCCCCTCACTCTTTCCTCCCTTTTAAACTAGCAATGTAGCGGAGTTACTCGCTATTCAGCTCGGGTCTCTCATTCGCGCGATTATTATTACCGATACATCCACTTTGCGCCTTTTCATTTCGTCTCGTTGATACTTTGCCATGTGTGCAGTTATGGATACTCGGGGGAGAGTGAGATTAGAGGATTTTACGTGAATGGAAATGCCACTTTTGTACATTGAAATACAATTACGAGATGAAGCACGTGCTGATTGGAAATGAGACAATTTTCTTTTTCCAGCTGTTGTCTTTACACTGGGGGGAGGGGGTGGAAAAAATTGCACACGGAGATTTGCGAGTGTTATATCGGGTGATTGCATTTATGGGGGAGAGACAATTGGTTTTTCATGTTATTATTTGTTGCAAATTAATTTATTCGATGATCATTTTTTATAGTCGTCAATAGTCGTAACAAATCACTTGGCACGGCAGAATATTTTCGTGGGTCTACAATTGATGAAATTTAAAATGTAAATGCATTGCTTAACTTAATATATATTTGAGTAACAATTGGATAATAAATAAGGCAAATAAAAATGTAATTAACAATTTTATTTGTCCAAGACATGAGAATATGACGACGGGAAGTGGGAAATGAGACGACTTTCATTTTTTAATTGTTTTCTTTGGAGATTTCATTGTTTCGACAGGTAATTATTCTTTTGCAAATTAATTAATGCGGAGATTATTATTTATAGTCTGGAATAGTCTTAAAAAATCCCTTGGGACGGCAGAATATTTTTATGTATGTCAATTGTTGAAATTCAAACTGCAGATGAAGTCGTTAACTCATCCGAAATTTGAGTGAACAATTGAATAATAAATTGAGTCCACGGAATATAATTATTTGCTGAAATATTTATTTACTCGTTGACACGATGTGAGAGCCTTTCACCCCGTGGAATCCCAGAAACGAATGAGTTGATGGGGAGAGGCGACACGAGTGAAGGAGGGCTGACGTGGGCTCTAATTTCCGATAGAACGCGTGACTCGAATTCTCGAACTGACCCGGTGGATTGGTGGGACGAAACTCAACCGGCGAGGGGTTTCGCTAAAGTGTGAGAGTCCGGCGGGGGAGGGAAGAGGTTGAGGGTGAATCCTATGTTCGGTCTCTTCCGCGAGGATGATTTAACGATTTATCACTACGCTTTTTCATGCCAATCGGCGTTACCCCTTCTCTCACCCTCAATTCTCGCGTTATATACCGGCCAGATTGCACTTGCACCCCTTTCACATCAGTCGATGAAGCAATTCCCAGGAATCCACTCATCTTCATCGAATTCTCGATTAATCCCGATGTCTCGAAAGCCGGGAAGAATTCTCCAAAATTATTCAATTGAAAAAACAAAAATTCTTCAAAATTCATTCACGTCATTTCTAAATTCTCCAGCCGACCGATTTACCTGACGACTGACAGTTCTCATACACTGAGAAAAAAAATTTGCTCTGCTAAAAAAATACATACTTAGCTGCAACAATTGTTTTCAGCTCAAGAGAATTGTTTCCCTGAAGAAAATTTCCTTCAGTGAAATTTTCATTATTTCTACTCGATAATTTACCTGTTGGATAGAATACACATATTTTTTATTAAATTCCATGAACCCAAATATTATTTTGAAAAACAATATATTTGACTGGAAATCGAAGCTCTTACCGTCAAGTAAAAGTTTTAGGTGAAAAAAAAAAATCTTTTGGGTGATCTTTAGTTTTTCGCAAGCAGAACAAATTAATTTACCTCAAACTATAGATTTCCTCAGAAACGTCTACATTATCAGGTGGAAAATATCGATATCATCGATTTTTTTGAGTAGAATGAATATATTTTCGGGAGAGAAATTTTTTTCTCTCAGTGTAAAATTACATCCGTCCCAGATTATTCAAATTTTTCTTGAATATTTCCCCCGTATAGTCGAAAAAAAAATGTTTTCCAAGCATGTCTAGCTGACCCCATTTTCCAAAAATAAAAAATAAAAACCCCTGATCCCAAGGGCCTCGAGCCTTTCCATTTTCAAACCCAATTGATGCATGAATCGACACGGAAAGACGGCATCAAAGTAACATCGTCCCGAAGAACGTCTTTCCACGACGTCTGCATTTTCACTCAGAACATCCTATGCCAATGCGATAACGACTCTCAAACTTCAACCACTTCCCCACCCCGCCCCCCCCCTCACCTCCGCCCCCTCCCCCCCCCCTGGCCACCCCTCGAAATCAATGAATTTGAGGGTAACGATAGGTAAATCCCTGGAATTTCCAAAATCACTTCTCATATTTAATCTCAAACTTCTCGCACTTGCGGAGGTAGTGCAAAATTTTGGGGTTTATGATTTGCAATGTCAAGTGTCATCTTGCCTGCCTGCGGGAGACTCGCCCCAGTGTGTGAGGGCAACTGAGGGGGGTTGGCGGGCGGCGGATGGAGGAGGAGGAGAGGGTTCTGAAGTGAGGGAACCGCAGTTGCCGCCCACTCGTGTGGAAAAATGATAGCGCCGCTACTGACTGAGTGCCTCCGAGAGTTCCGCGGGATCCGGGGGGAAAGAGGAGGTGAACTAGGTGGGGGTGGTAGGAGTTGGGTACGGAGGGTTGACATTGGCTCCAGAGGGCGGCGAGATGCCCGTTTGCGATTCCCTTATCGTCCTCGTGCAGTTGTGTGTGCCTTTATGAAGATCTGTCAAATATCTGGGCATTCTCCGGGGGGTGTTGTTGGGGGGTTTGTTGTGTTTTTTTTTTTTAATGGCTCTCTTGGGGAAATTTCTTGAGGTCTTGTGGAGGGCATTGGGAGATTTTTGAAGGCATTTGGGAGGAAATTTTCGTTCCATTGAATTTTTTAGTCACTCGTTGTCATTTTTATTTTGATTGCCGGCGGAGGCGAGGGGGGATTTAATTAGTAATTATTTAATTTAGGCTTTTTCAGTGGATTTAGGGGTAGTTTTTGAGGAGTTGAACTTTTGGGGGTTTAAGAAAGGAGATCATTGCAGCGCCCGTTGGGGGCATCATATACTGGTTGGATTAAAAATATCTCTGAGTGAGATTAAAAAAAGGAGAAAATGAGGGGAAGCCCCTCCACCGAAAGAATTTTTTTTTCTTTTTTTTTTGGCGATTTTTTTTTAATGGCTCTCTTGGGGAAATTTCTGGAGGTCTTGTGGAGGGCATTGGGAGATTTTTGAAGGCATTTGGGAGGAAATTTTCGTTCCATTGAATTTTTTAGTAACTCGTTGTCATTTTTATTTTGATTGCCGGGGGCGGCGAGGGGGGATTTAATTAGTAATTATTTAATTTAGGCTTTTTCAGTGGATTTAGGGGTAGTTTTTGAGGAGTTGAACTTTTGGGGTTTAAGTCAGGAGATCATTGCCGCGCCCGTTGGGGGCATCGTATACTGGTTGGATTAAAAATATCTCTGAGTGAGATTAAAAAAAGGAGAAAATGAGGGGAAACCCCTCCACCGATAGAATTGGATATCTGGGGACGTACGTCACGGATCGCCTGAAATATGAGGGATACCTTCCCCTTTACCTTGCACACGATGCATTAGCGCTAATCTCCGCTCTTTAGTCCTTTTCTTTATCTCTATCCTGCGTCCACTCGTCTTTTTTTTCTCTCTCCCCCTCTCTCTCTCTCTCTCTCTCTCTCTCTCTCTCTTACAAAAGATAGACGCGATAGGGAAGAGAATGAGGAGACGGAGAATCGAAAAAGAGGGAAAAGGAGAGATAAAAAAATGAGGAGATTGGAGGTATACCTGCTGAACATTGTCTAGACCTTTCTGATATGTCCTACTCCCATCTACCAGTTACTTCTTTAATTTCTTCTTTTTTTTTTCATCCTTTGATTTCTGAGTTTATGCCCATTCTCGGGCTGATCTAATCGCACTATCCGTTAGTGGCCGTAGCAGTTTCACTCACGAGTTTTGACACTCAGAATATCATTAGAGACATTCGATTTTTGATACAGTATAAAACCGGATTTGATTTAATATTTCAAGTCAATCGACTCGTCAATAAATCCTCTCAAAAAAAATGATTTTTTTTATTGAATATTTTGAAACACTGGATTGAGTCCAACCAACTTTTTTTTTTAGGAAAAAATCAATCTCTCGCGGGTGATGTCAATTGAAATGTCTATTTCAATTTGATAAATTTGATTTAAGTGAATTGTCTGGGGGAAATTATGTTGTCTCCTCGAATTCAATTGCCATTGACGTGAAAAACATCTTGAGTGAGTTTTCCTTCTCGAGGGGTATCGAGAAAAATCATAAAAGTTTTGAAATTACCCCGCGTCACGAATAAATCCATCTCTACAAATTGAATTAAACTCTAAATTTGACACGAGTCAATCTACCACTCTCTGAATTTTATTAAACTACCCGTCCAAGTGACGAATGGAGATACGCCCGGGGTATGAGCCAACTGGACTAAATGGAAAAAAAAAAATGTAAAAAAATTCGTCGTTATTTTTATGGAGGCTCACTTTTTTTTTTTTATCAAATCCCAGCACTCATCCTCACTCCCTCCACACTCGACACACGAGAGATGAGAGCAGGAGTGGAATAACAGAGTGAGCCCTCTAACGACCGGCATTTTAAAGTATCGAATATTCGTTTTGACATTTTATCTTGTTTCAATCTGAACATTTTGGAAAAGACGACAGCTCTGTCTCTTCGATTCTCAAGCTCTTGGCTAACGAGCAATCGATCTCACTTGGAATCAAACATGTGGTTATTCGGAGCGATGATAAAAGTCAGATCGTAGGGATAAGGAAATGATTTTTTATTTTAGTTATTTTTTTTTTTCGGGATTGGGTATCGTTTAATCATTAAAATTCATCGGGAATCAGTTCACGGTTGCTTGTACTCGGGGATCGTGGGAGGAGAGGGTATTAGAATATTCTAGTTCATCCACTTGATTAATCGACGATTTTTATATTTTATATAAAATTATTAACGGGATTACTGAAATTTGAGACGGTAATTGATGAGACAGTTGTTGATAATATTTCATCCAATTATTTACCGAATGAAATTTAATTTTGAATAAATTCTCGTAAAAAATTCCAAAATCTGAAATTATAAAAATTACTTCTTCTTAAATCGATCTCCTAAAGATAAAAAAAATAATTTTTCAATTGCTTTTTTCGCTGCAAAAAATCAAATTCTTAAATCCAATAAAATGCGTAATTGATTAATCGATGATTTTATTATTTAATTTAAAAAATTGATTAACAAAAAAATTGATTGGATTTCATCCAATTATTTCCCAAAAATGAACAATTTAATTTTCCATAAATTCTCGTACAAAATTCAAAAATTTGACGTTCTATAATTTCTTTTTCTTCTCGAATCAATTCTTCTGAAATTAATTCTTCTAAAAATGAATACGAAAATTTTTCAATTGTTTTGTTTTTTTCCTGAGAAAAATTGAGGTAAAAAATCCAATAAAATGCGTAATCCACTCGAGAAAATACTCCAATGGCAGGAGAAAAGAATTAGCCAAGTCGCTGTGAGGTCTCGATATGCTTGTCAATGGACTTCCCGTCTTGAAGATGATCCTCTTGACACCGGATATCCCACTGCGGGTATTGCGCGAAGGGGATGGCACGTGCATCTTGGAAAAGTCCATTCACTGGCCCACCTGGAGACCCTCAACCTCGTCGCCCCCCTCTCCCTCCCCTCGCTGTCTTACGTAATTCTAGTGGTACCAAGCGATGTTGGAGCTCAGCTCGTAAAGTCGGAATTCAGAGTGAAAGCTACCGATGGACTCTACCCCGGGCCGTTCGCTTTGCTAATGGCTTAATGGCGAATCGATGTTCCTCGCCCCAACGGGATGTATTTATGTACTGTTTTCTTCATTCCCCAAACAGATACTTAAACTAATCTCAAACTGATTCGAAACGGACGGGTATAAATATTTATTGATAATTATCATCGTCGGGACATTTCCTGAAGTACTTAATACGGATATCACTCGAAATTTTGCGTATTTCGGATCATTAAATTACTGGCATTTGCCAAGAGTCCCATCAAATTTGACATTGATTTACAAAAAACAATTAATTTCTTGTATTACATTTAATTCAATAAATTAATTGTCAAAATTGACATTCTCAATTTAACTATCTCCAAATAATTACCACAAATTATTTGAAAAAAATTATTATCTCAACGAGTGTCGACCAATCTCCTCCCATTTTTACTTAAAACCCATCTAAATTATCCCCCCCTCCCCCCGGGTTTTTTTTTCCCCCATAAAATCCAATTCAAAAACCGTCTAATCTCCCATCCATCACAAAAAGAAGGGTCTCGCGACCGTAAAACTCCTCGACGTCTGCATGAAAATAGAAAAGAGAACCAGTCCCATCCAAAACCCGATAGTTATTTATCTTATCAAAGCGATGAGGCAAAAAGACTCGAGAGTTAAAAAAAATAAACCCCTAAAACCACTGAGGGAGCGGGGGGGAAAAATGAATTCCCGATTGCTCGAGTCGATTCAACACAGCCGAGAGAGGAGTTTTTGAAGTAAAGATGAGGGAGATGAATCCACACACAGTGGATCCCATTTATCGAGAATGCCAAGGTCAGATTGTGGATAAAGAGCTGTAGAGTTTTTGGACTTTGAGTGCGTCAGACTATGCGTACATACAACTTGTGCCCCTGAGGTCTTAATAAATCCATTCAAGACACGATCGAGTGGTGATTTTTAGGTATTGGGGTCGTTGTACTCTGTATGCAGAGACATCGGGCATTTGGTGGGGGGGGGGGGGGGGGGGGGGGGGGGGGGGGTGGTTTAATTGAAACTGGGGGGAAATGCTGGAATTAAATTCTTGGGCTGACATGATTTTTGGGGCACGCCAGCTGAAGACTCGGGCAATTGCAGAAAAAATTGCTCTTGATAAATATTTTTTTTATTCTAAGGGAAGTGTTAATTCTTTCAAAATTTTATTTCTACGAACGAATATCTTTACGATGTTGAGGAGGCTTCAATTGCTCGAGAGGGTAATTACATTTTTAATGACTTTCGATAAATCTTCGCAATAATTACGAAAGTTTAAAAAATCGTAAAAAAAAATTTTTCATTCGATTTTCAATTTTTTAAATTATTGCAAAATTATCTGTTACAATTATTAACTAATGATGGCTCCGGAGAAACTGATCCCGTCGAGAAATCGAATAATTCTCCCAAGTAAACGAATATTTTTAAAAAATCATTTTTTTCACTTGATAAATTGATAAATCGTTGAACAATCCGAATTCTTTCAAATACAATTCCAAATTTTAACATTTCGAACAATAAAAAATCATCAGCTCCGCTGATTCCCCGCTAAATATCCCAAATTCTCAAAAATTGACAGGCCAATATTTTCGTACCACAAAAAGACCGTAAAAAAACTGCTGTCATTAATATCTCAGTCCGTTAAAAAAATAAATAGATAAATCTTCCCCATTAGATAATACATCACTGATTAAACCACATCAGACAAAGTGCCTGCAGGTGTGTGCAGGGAATATTCTTTTTTTAATCCTTTAAACTCCCATGTTCGCAATTATGATTACGTCAGGGAGAAAGAGGAGGCGAGCCGATTAGGATGTACCAGCGAGAGCTAGTTTGCCTCGTCAAAATGTAGAGAACAAATGGTGGGTCACTGAGGGTTGGACACTGGTCACGAATAGTGCGAGGGGCGGCGGTGGAGGGGCCGGAGGAGGAGGAGGAGGTCGGGAGGGATGGGTATTCCCGAGATTACGCAAATGAGAAACGACCGCCTGTGACATCCAGGGAATCTCCGGGTTTTCGTGTCCATTTCATCTCAATTTTTTCCGCAAAAAGTGCAAGTCTATTTTTCAGGGGGTGCGCCGGGGGTTGGAGGCGCAAAGGAGAGGGGTGGGGGCAGTGAGTAACAAATAGGTTCTTGTCGATTTGACCGGAGCTGGAGACGATGGAGTACGGGGAACAAAGCCTACTCCATTTATCCGTGGGAATCAACTCGACTTTGACAAATCACCAGCGAAGATCGCACTATCTTTGAATTTCCTGTCCATCCCCGGGAGTTTTACCTAGACCTCGCTGACTCTCTTTCGTCGTCTCGTGATAGGAGATTTTTTTTTCCATTCGATCGCACTTTGATAAGATTTTTTTTTTCTCGCCAGTTACCGCGAGTATAAAAATATTTTGAACTTTGAAAAATCGAAGGAATAATATTTTTTGAATCCTCGGCGCACTTTTTCAGTTGAAAAAAATCTCAGATTTTTACTACACTCTCGTCGGTTTTTTTTTTTCTTCTAGTTCGGTTTTCAGGGACAGAACAGAGAAGTCACTGTTGCACTCTCTCATTTCCCTTGTCCCTCCTCTTCTCAACGGTTTGATCTCAAGTATATACAGTGAATGTGCAATACAGAGGAGAGAGTCTCGTCGCCACGAGGATCTCGACGTTGAAGATAACGCGGGCGCCAGGGAGAGCATCTCTTTTCAGACTCACCAAGAGGCCAGCGGTCACCGACTCCATCAACTCGCCTCAATTATAAAGTGAAAAAAAAAAAAAGAAGAAATGTCTAGGAGAGAGAAACTTTTTCCACGGGATTTCACGGGATTCCTTAGGCCATAGGATTTTTCCCCCACATTTCATTGCCATTTTCAATTAGATTTACAGAAATTAAATAATTTACGACATTTTTATTATTTTTTTCAGTCAAAAGAGCCGGAAAAATAGAAATTGACTCAATTTTACGCGTAATTTTCACTGAATCTCCACTTTTTTTCAGTTAAAACTGAAATTTATTTCAAGAACTCATTTCATTCCAAATTTTATTTCAAAAAATTGTATTAATTACATTTAAAATCTGCCATAATTTCTCTCTCCCGGAAAAAAATCGAGCGTTTGAGTTTATGGAGTTTTGAGTGGCCGGCAAATTTTTGAACGGGGGGGAGGGGGGAGGAGGGAGGGGTTTAAATTGTTTAGTGTCCGTAATAGTCAATGGTATGTACATGGTGGCATATCGAGTTTGGCTCGCGCGTGGGCTCCCGAAGCTCGGTGAGCGCTTGGCCACGAATAGGTGGCCGGCGGTCTCTCTCGCGCGTTTTCTGGTGATATCAATGTAGCCGATCTGGAACGAGGCCGATAACGCCCGTCCCGGACCCAAGAAAACGAAGGAGCGCTCTCTCTATACCGATAACACTTTTCGTCCCTCTCTCTCTCTCTCTAGCAACTCTTGCGACGATACAAACCCCCGGGGCTGTTACCGTCTACTCCCTTCCATTTTCTACTTATTTTTATTCCAACTGAGTCAAAGTGCAGGCTTCACTACTCGCACTTGCACTCTGTACAGTAAATCACGAATGAAAAATCACAAATTTTTTTTCACCCTCAAATGTCTCTTTACATTTTTCATTCATTCTAGTTAATTTTTCGAGGAGATAAGGTGGATACATTTATTATTCATGTTGTTATCGGCATTTTGAATATCTCGGGGGGAGATAGACGAAATTGAACGAGTGAATTTTCTTATCTCGGGATGACAATTGAAACGATATTGCAGTTTTTGAAAAGAAATCACTTGTTTGGTTATCTTATTTTTTTTGATTTTCAGGTTTATCGAATGTGAAGTTTGATACTGATAAGAATTAAAATTGAATTTTACGAAATTTTTCAGACATTTGTTGTCTGTTTAAAATTTTTTTTCAACAAAAATCACGTATTCCCCGCTTTTGCGATAAAAACCGTTCGTCTTAGTTCAGTTCAACGGTCTGTATCTCCGAATGCAATGCAGATATCAAAATTTTCGTTATAACCACTTCCGTAGCTCTCCCCTCGCTCTACAAAAAAGGTTGTAACCAAATTTTTGCTAACCGCCCTGGATTTCGAGATAATGGAGGGTACAGTATCCCCCTGGTTGCCGCTATCAAAGAATAAACTTCTCCGAATTTAAACGAAAAAAATAATATTAAATATTAAATATAATAAAAAAACGGACGGCTGAAAAGAGAATTCTCCGATAACAATGAATAATCGTCTGTATGAATGTACGTATTATAATCATAATCGTTATCTCACTCTCTTGGCCTTATCACAAAACTGGCTATCGTCAAACTTGCACGCGTGTATCCGATACATACAACCAGTGGCTGCAATTTCTCACACAATTTTACCGCATATGTGACGGTGAGTTGGCTCTCCCTCAGGTACGAATAACGCACCAAGGTCAGAATTACCATGGCCATGGTTGGCCTCTCAGGTGGAGAGGAGGGGAGCAACGATTACCAGTGGAGAGGGGACGAAAATGTTTTAAGTTGACAAAGTGCAAGGGAGAGATTGTGAGAGTGGAGGTAAGACAGTAAAAAGGAGAGTGATAAGGGCGTCAGGTAGTTCTCTTTGGTGTACGTAGTTTCAGTTTCATTGTAAGTCAGACAGTTTTAGGCGGCCGCGCCGGGCGAAAGGATCTCACTCAAAGTTAACAATTTTTTTTTACCACAGAAAGAACGAATAGTGTAATTGAGAAATAATAGGATTTGATTAACGTAGCGGGAATGACTCGACGAAAATGTTATCTTTAATCGGAAAATTGAAACAGTTAAGTATTGGGAATTTTTGGTAGAAATATTTTGAGTCCTTGGATTTTATTTTTAGGTGGAAGAGTAAAGTTTAAATTTATGGGACTTTGAGAAGTAATTTTTCATTGGTTATTATGAGGTGAACAATAATTGAAACATCCTTTCTTATTCTGAGAATAAATTGTCTCGATTTAAAAAAAAAATTGGTAAAAAATAAGACAATTATTATTTTGTTTTAATCACAATTATTTCATGAATTCCTCGGACATTATTTAATCGACAAAATTGAAGAAATGACACACTGATAATATTCAACTCCGAAAATTGAAGCAATTAAGTACTGGGAAATATTTGAGCCTTCCTACACTCGATTTTTATTTTCAACCGTAAAAATCATTTAATTTATTCCTTCTACAACCACTTCATTGGCAAAATGGAATAAATTAAAAAATAATCACGAGAATTAACGAATTGAGAATTATTTAGTTGCTCTGAGAATAAAAAAAATTAATAGCCCGTACAATTTGTTAAAGAATTGATCAAAATAAGAGTGAATTATTTATTGAGAAGACTAAAGATAAATTAATTGAATTATTAAAAAAAATCAGTTTATATATGAAATAAAATTAATGGATGGGTAATGGAAGACCGGCTGGTGATGGAAGGAAAATAAATAAATTGTCTTAATTTTTATTTATTTATTTATTAAAAGGTAAGACAACTGTCTTCATCAAAGTGGGTATTATATAGGGGCGTCAGTCAAGCCCACACGTAACATCTCAGTGCGATTATTCATGCACGTTGCGCCCTCGTGACAATAGACAAGAGAGTGGGCCACCCGTGGGCCAGTCGTGATCAAGATCCGAGTGAGTCCAGTGTGTATATTATATTATAATAATACGGAGTGTCTGAAAGGCAAGACTCATCTCGCCATTGGTGTGTGACGTTACCCCATTGTATCGCGCCCAGAATGACTGAATTTCAACATCTGCTGTGAGAGATTGTTGTTTTAGACATTTCTTTTTATTATCATGAGTGTTTTGCTGTGGAGGCAGAGACGACTGAATCTCAAGAGTCCAACGAGTGAGTTGTCCAGTCAATGAATTTATTTCTCCAATCAATTCTCCCCTTATTAAATCCTCCAAGAAATCCTTTTGCAAGAAAACCAAAAATTCCTCATTTTCGTTATTTATTTCCACAAAAGGAGAATTTTTTTAATTATGGTAATGTTGCAAAATTAATTGTAGCGTTTGGTGCGTCAATTTATGATCAACCGGGGAACGGCTTTGGGGATTAAAAAATAAATGACAATTATTTTAATTATTTTGAGTGCAAAACAGGTGTTTTTGATTAAATTTATTCACTCAATTTTTGTTTTCTCCGATCTTATCATCCACAAATAATCACGAAAATCATTTTTTTTTCCTCTCTCGAGATCTATAATTACACGAAAATCCCCCTCAATCTAATCACTCGCGAGTATCTGATTCAGAAGATTAAAACGATTGTTATCGGACGGCCGATTAAAATTACTGATGAGCTTGGCTTGGGTTGCCACGTTTGTTTATCATATACAATCTATAACTGAATAATCCTCTGATGATTGTTCATCGTTGAGTTGAACCGAGGGGGGGGGGGGGGTATATTTTTATCGTAAACTTTTCCATATCTCAGGTCAATCTCGGGTTCAGGAATAACCCAACTTATTTATCTCGGATCTGACTCCAATACAATATATCTCACGGTCGATATTATTTCATGGAAAAAAAAAATTGATATTTTTATTTTTGTTAATACAATCCGTTTGTCTGCCCTACATATCCACTTTTGTTTAAATAAATTGACGACTTCGAGTTGACTCTCAAGTTGACTTTACAATTTATCGTTTTGTTGTCGAAATTACTCGGAATTTTTAATTTTATTTTAACAACAAATCGGACTGCGCGGGATGAAAAAAAAAAATTGAAATCTCGCTCTCAATCTCCACAACTTGAACATTTTTATTCTCGTTCATTTATTTCTCCTTAAGTGAAGAATGAAATGAGATGGGGTTTC
>JAPYZN010006820.1:0-12631 GCA_030522865.1 Psyttalia lounsburyi | reverse complement strand
CGAGTTACGAACAATATTTTTCATCCCAATGTGTCGAAATAGTATATTTCCTAACAAGTGAAAAAAAATGTTTTTTGGCGAGTGGGAGGTTTATATCACCAGCCGAAGGCGAGTGATATAATCCCACGAGTTAAAAACCACCTTTTTCACGAGTTACGAACAATATTTTTCATCCCAATGTGTCGAAAAAGTACTTTTCAGTCACTCGACGCGAAGCGGAGAGTGACTGAAATGTTACTTTTCCGACCCAGCGTGATGAAAAAATCTTTTCTGCCTACATGGACCGAAAGTGAGCATTCTAACCTCGCTTCGCTCGGTTACAAACGCTCACTTTCGTCCATTTCGAAAGAAAAATCGTGTTCAACCCTCGGGAGGAAAATCAGACAAGCATTGCACACGTCCTTGCTTTCGGTTCGCGGGGACGACTTGTCTTCTTTTCTTCCCTAGGTGAGAAATATACTATATTAATGTTTGAGCTTATGCAGCCAGGAGACACTTAACAATACTAATAGTATATTTCTCACCTAGGGAGGAGAAAGTAAACAAGTCGTTCTCGCGTGTAAAATGACGACCCGAGCCGAAGGCGAGGGTTGTCAGCACGTGGGGAAGGTTTGTCTGATTCTCCTCCCGAGGGTTGAATACGATTTTTCTTCCTAAATGGAAGCAAATTAGCTTTACTAACCGAGCGATGCGAGGTTAGAATACTCACTTTCGGTCCATGTAGACAGAAAATATTACTTTCAATTGAGGTAGAGGCGCTAGTATGATCAGGATTAATACACTTCAAGGGCAATATAATTTCATCCCCTCCCAGGTCGCTTACCTTCTAGTTAACGGGGAATTCCTGAAATAGAATATTTCAATTAGTGAAACTGAATTGTTGTTCGGGGAAAAATAACAATAATTCAAGACAATCTTTTCCCGCGGACATGTCTGTATATTTTGTTATTTTCTCACTTATTTAATTTGCCCATTTATTTTAAGAAAGTCTTGATTTTTATTATTTGAATTAATTAAGTATATAATGCTCGGTGCATTATATACTTAAATTTAATAGTTGTAAACAATGTAATTTGTTTTCGCATTTCAGCGACTTGCGAAAATCGCTCCGATTGGAATATAAAATTTAATGAATTCGTCATTAATTAACCGGATGTCGAGTGTCACTTAGCAGACATTATTACATTCCCGGATATTTGACGTTCTAGCTGGCAGGATACAAAACAGACGACGAGAGAGTAAACTCATAGTAGGTTGAACGATATAATTGGTTCAAGGTGTGACAAGGAGAATGAGATTTGACGAGTGTACTTCTCCATTTCAAAAGATGGAAATTAGATCGTAATGGGGTTAACAAAAAATTCCAGTAATAATTAATGAAAACTCTTTTTTAGATCATTGATTCCACGATCATTAGAATTAATCCGGAGAATGCTAGCAGGTTCGTTGGAATATATTGATATTTTTCTTCTCAGTCCAGTTATTTACAATTTTCGAAGTGATTACTTTTGAATCATGGGGATAGAAATGAATAAAACACTTGTAGGTACTTTATACTGAATATTATTATTAAAAATTTAATTTTGACTCAACACAGTGAAGAGGTACTTCGCTGTGAGGATGCTCGCAATGACCTAACCAAAAGGGATATTTTCTAGTGCGGCGCAGATTACACTCAATCCAAGAGGGCAATATAATTTTCCTCCACCCCTCGAACCCTGGGTTTTTCCAATCTTGATCTTCTCTGATCACCAGCGGCAATTTTGATGAAACCCACACAGAGAAAGTCACCCTGGGGGAGGAAGCCCTCTCCTCTTTACAATATAAAAAATCCCACAGCAATAAATCAATGGCCATTTTCTAAATCCGAAGATTAAACAGAACACTTGTGAAGAGTGAATTTTGTACCCGGAGAAACTTCTAAAATCCAACAAGTAAAATTGCGTGTAAAAATTGCATCCACCTTGTGATTAATACTCACAGATTCCCAGACGAGTCGACACTTGACCTTGTCTACTGGACTGTCCCACCATCAGCTGAAACAGTCCATAGGTGTCCAACCTCCATCGTCTTCTCGTTGTCATTGCCCTCCTTCCTCTTTGCCTCTATTTCCGGCACTATTCGTCAGAGCCTGTTACGGAGACTACATCAACCACCGCAAACGCCCCTCAAATGCATCTTACCACGGGCCACCACAATCGTGTTATGCGCCCCTCCTCCCCCCCCGCCCTCCCCCCTCCCTGCCCCTACCTCGGTCTCGACTCCCTAAAGAGCTTTTCTATTTAAGAAACACAAGTCACTTTGTATCTCTCAACTGGAACGGATTCGCGCTACATTTTTTACTCCAAGAATGCACTCTCCATTTTCTCGTTGAAATTATTTTGGCGTGATTTTAGGGCAGACTGAGGGATTTTTTTATTTTCCAAAAAAGAGGACATGGGTGGGAGGTGATTGCCGCGCGATAGGCGTCACCCGTCTGCTTCCTGGCAATGGAGAAGACAAAGAGAGACACTGATATACGACTGGGAGAACTCTCCTCTTCCATGTCAGTAGTGTTTAGTTAATAGTCGACGACAGGTTTTTTTTTATTCTGCAGTGTTTATCTTGGGGGTCTAATTGTCTCATGAAGTAGATAAATTCGTTTTTTTTTTAATTCGAGGGCAGCGATTGAGCAGTGAAAAGCTCGACGGGTTTGGAACGATCCTATCCGGTAATTTCTGGTATTTTTTAATATTTTAAGTATTACAATAGTATATTGTGAGACGAGAGTGCGCTTCAGTGGGAGAGTAGGTAATTACAGCGCCGCAGGAGTTGTATACTATTTTATATCATGAGTGCGTAATTATAGGGGAGAGAGAAGGGGCAGGGGAGGGATGACGGGTGGCAAAGTACCTATTGCATCTTTTAATTATGGAATAATCCAAAATTTTCAATTAATTAACAATGTTTGAATATT
Organism: Psyttalia lounsburyi; assembly: GCA_030522865.1. NCBI lineage: Eukaryota > Metazoa > Arthropoda > Insecta > Hymenoptera > Braconidae > Psyttalia > Psyttalia lounsburyi. Next base: position 9,675 of record JAPYZN010006820.1, on the reverse strand, counting down.
ACCCCGATTTTTAAATTTATTTAAATTTATGAAAATTTTAAAATGTCGATGACTCGGATTTATATACTTGGCCCTGGAATAAATCCAATTGTTTATAATACATATAAAAATGAGTGGATTCTTAAAACGAAAATGAGATTTTATCTTCTAAATTGTTGAGGGACGAGGCAACTACAATTTTTCCATTTTTTTTTTTTATTATTCATCAATTCATCAATTTTCAGAAACATCAGAGAGTCATAAAAATGTAAATGCCGGGTAGAAGAGAGAGAAAACGAGGGAAACAGGCGGCAGGGTGGGACGATGAGGGACGAAGGAGGAAAACACAATTGGCACATTGATTTTCCATTGACTGATACAACGCGCCCGTTTGCTCGTAAAAGTTTCTAATAAAAGTTTCATTGTCAAAAAGCAATAATGCTAACGCCCACACGCATTTATCCCGCAACACACACCACTAACGCACTCCGCATGTACAAGTTATTTATTTTAATCGTATTCTCCCGTGGGATGGAATTCACGAGAGTCGTTGTCGATATTCGTTCAGGGCTGTTTTGAGTGTTCTCACCTGAGTGGAGTAGATGGAAGTGAAGAGGTGAGAGACAACAAGGGAGGGAGGATATCTTTCTCTAGAGGGAGAAGGTGTCGGAGGCGCGCCGAATGTGAGCGAGGACAAGGGAATTTCAATTCGAAAGTGGGAAATCAATTGCTTTCCATTTTATTTATATGTTGTATTTATTTTTAAATATATGGTAATTGTTAACAAAGACTCACACTCAAAATAATTTTAAACCATTTTTAATGACTCCCACAGAAAACAATATTTTCAACTCGGGTTTTATCGCACTTTAAATACACCCGTCGAGGAATGGTTAGTATATCGAACGAATGTTTATTTACGTGGAATTTAGAAGATACCGGGCGAAGGAACATCAAAACAAAAGGTGTCAGAGGTATTCACCTTGATAAGTAGGCACGATCGCCGGGTTTCGGCTGTTTGTGGCTCAGTTTCGCATGGAATGAGGGATAGACGGTCGGGACCCGGTGTATCTGTGAATTGTGTGAAGAACAGTGCAATTAAAATTCAATTTTGCAATTTTTGAGTGCTCACCGTGAGAACCCAGTGTCACCCCCTCACCAAAGTCAGTGGTCTCTCTGACAGTTTGACCCACAGGTGAAGATTATTCTTCATAGAAAAATTTTTCTTAATTTTTTGTGCCGACAGAAGGCTCGGAGTTGTGTGGGTTAGCTGTTGGAGGGATCATTGATGATCATTTTTGACTTCATCTTTGTGTTATCCTTTGTGTGCTTCTGTGTCAACCTGTGCTGTCTTTGGGACGAGACATCACCACGTCCACGCCGTTGGTCCCGGGTTACGCCAAGATTGGTGAGGTAAGAGATGTTCTAGAGCCCGTTCTTTCAGGGGAAGGCTGGGGGGGGGGGGAGGGGGGGGGGGGGGGGGGGGGGGGGGCTTTCTCAACATCTACCCGAGATTTCTATGTTCTATAAAGAAAAATTCAATTGAATGTTTTCTTAACTAATGTCCGGTGGATTATTTATCAAATAGTAACAAGCAGATTATTAATCAATTAGTATAAAGTACACGCAGAGAAAAAGTCAGTACAAATTATCCTTCGGCTTCAGTAAAATTTGTTTATCCCTTGCTAAAAATTGTCTAGAGGTGTGCATAATTTTTGTTAAAGATACTGAATTTTATTGTGCGGTTGGGGAATTTTTCCGGTAGTGTTACTAAAAATTTCTCGCTATACATGATCATCTCTCCCTGCTCCAATCACGTTTCATTTTCAATCGCGATATTATATTGTGTCAAGACTCGGTGATTCAGAGATAAATAGATATAAATTAGAAGTCGGACAATTTAGAAAGGTGAGATAGAGGACTTGAGACGAAATGGGAGAGACACGTTCCTCTTGACACTGCACTTAACTCCGGCACAAATTAATTGCCAATCCGGAAGATTGCCGCGGAAGAGGGATCGGGGAGCTGGTTAAGTGGCTTTTTATTTTCATCGGACACCCACGCTTTTGGCGGAGACTGAAAAAAAAAAAACATGAAAAAAAAAATGAATTATGTTGCGGTTAATCTGAATGTCGTCAGATGTGTTGAAATTAAGTGGGGAGTCATTTCCTGGAGTGGATCGGCAGTTTCATTGAGCGATACTGTAATTTTGTTTTTAATCTTTTAATAGGACCTCAATGAATTCCGATGAGTACAGATTAAATGTAAGATAAAACTATTTGGTAGGGAGAAGTATATGCTGATAAGCATTTGGAGATTAGTACGACGCCTCGAATGTGTTTACGTTTAATTACGCTAAGAGTCTCCATTAGGCTGGACCGTTGCCAGTCCCTCTAGCCTCTCCGTATTGGCTATGAGCACACTCTAGTGCATCCACTTTATCCGGACTTTAATCTAAAAGTTTTTTCTTTTAGTCGTTTTAAATTGTTGTTTATTTCGAGTCAATTAAGTGGTTTGCGTTGAGTGATTATTTTATTCTTGTGAATTTCTCCAATTGTTTTCTCATCTGGTATAAATGGTCATTCAATATGATTTATTCTTGATTTGTAAAAATTATTGCTCATTCTGGAAAATTTCGGATGCTTTATGATTGTTTATTTCGAGCCAATTGAGTGGTTTGCGTTGAGTGATAATTTTATTCTTGAGGAGTCCTCCAATTTTCTCCTTATCTAGTAGTCATTTCTGTGAAAAATGTTGATGTAATTATTAAATTTTGATTCGTAAATATTAGTGTCGATTCTGGAGAATTTTGGATATTTATACCGAAAATTGCAGACAAAAATTTTGAAAAGTGCAAGGCGAACTTCATTTGGGGCGGGAGGGGGGGGGGTGACGGGAGAGGCTAACATATCGGGAGAGTTGGAGAAAGTGTAGTATTAAGAGAGTGCTAGTTATTAAGGAGATGCTACATCGGTGGATGAATATTTAAGACATTCAACAAGTTGTGGATTTTTCTTTAATCAGCACTCTCCCGCCCGAGGTGAGTCTCAACCCTCCGACTCTCCATTCCCCACCCTTATTTACCCCGAGTATATCCCAGGAGTCGTGTCAACTAATTTTTCAAGCCCTCCGTCAGATTTCTTTGCTTTGTGTTTTTTTTAGGGAGTGAGAATTCTTGATTCATCGGGTGCGAGAGGTGAAATATTTTCGTATTTTATGTCTGGATCACCCGGTGATCAGTCTTCCACACAATTAATTTATCGATTTTTCTCTTTTACGTTAAACGAGAGGATTTTAGTAGTCAGTAAAGAGAATGGTGGTTATCCCGTTTCGGAAAAATTGCCACTTTATTCGGTAAATTCATTATCTTTATTTTTTTGAAAATTATTTAGACTATTAGGATATTTTGGGTTTACACTTGGAGTTCAATTGATTAACTGGAGTGTTTATGATTACCTACTCACACGACACGGAGAGAATTGTTTTAGTAAAAATGACTGTTCCGTTTGGTAGTCGTAAAATTACTCTACCGCTAGTCAAAATTACTATCGTTAACAACAATTATGTACACGTCTATAGACATTTTTTAGTGAGGGTTAAACAAATTTTCCTGAGAAGTGGGGAATTTTTCCCGGACAACTAGATAACTTTTATTAAGGAGTGAACAATTTTTACTGACCGGTTGGATAATTTTTATAGTACCCCTCGATATTTTTGACTAAAGCAGACAATAAATTCAATTAAAGGGGTACGGTAATTTCTCCTGGATTTTTCTTTCCATGTAGTCAAAGACGTCTTCAAAATATGTTCTTTATACTTAAATTAAAATTCTAAAGGTAGAACTGTTATTTAACCTGTCGGGAATAATTTTAATGTTACCCAGACAACTTGACTCGGTATATTAATTGGACATTGTTACTTTCGAAATCCACCAATTTTACGTAAAAACCTCCCTCACAGGGAAATACACTCAAGTCGAATGGTTTTTCTTTCGATATCCGTCGGCCAGAAACAAACAAGATTCTTTATAGTGGAGTAGCAAACCACTCTCCGACAAGTAACGTCAGCTAGAAGAAAGAGAGAAATAGAGATTGAGTGAGTGAGTTGGCGCTTTTTCCTCCTTTTTTTTTTCATCCTTTTCTCATTCAGTTTGTCCCTTGCTCGCCCTCTAGTACACTTTACTCAGCCACTTTGACGCTCCATCTCTCTCCAACCACCGCAGATACTCGGGTACTTTCCATTTCATTTCCTTCTCCCGTGACGCGAAAGATTCAACCGTTTCTCACACACACACACACTCGCGATTGTGTACACTTCTTTCGTTGTTTGCGCGTGTGCCTGCCAAAAGCCCCGCAGAAGTAAAGTAAGCTTTTAGCAAAGTGACTGATTTATCAATGTATTTATTCCAATATATTGAATTTATTTAGTTAAGTAATGCAGCTGAGCCCATAACGCACTTTGCCGCCGTGTCTTTTCTCTTCTCCACGAGTCGTACAAGAAAGAAATTAATCGAAAGATATTGCACATTTATTATTGACAAATTGAAAAATTAATTATTTAAATTACCATCATTGTTTCATGACAAATAGATAAAATAGGAGTTTTTAATTATTAGCCCAAGGTGCGATTACATTAACGTATGTATTTTTCATAATAATAATTGCCGATTAATTAGTATATCACACAATGAGTGCGGCAAGTCGCATTTTATTAAGACCAATAATCGCGATTAACGCAATCGCTCGCGAGAATTACAGCAACGATTGTCAGTAGATTGAGAAAAAAAAATCAAATTTTACCAATTGAATATTCTTCTGACCAGAATTCAAGGCAATTTTTACTGCAAAAATTCCGGGTCTTTGACTAGTACATTTTTCGTAAATTTGCGAAATTCTGTATTTGAAAAGTGAAATATTGAGAATATTTTCATAACTAATCATTCATTATAATTCAGGAATAAAAAATCATTCGATTTTTAAAGATAATGGCCCCTAGAAAAATGCCTACCGGTTCTTACTTTGAAATTTTATTTATTCTCCGCTAACGGTATGAACCATCGCGCCAGAAGCAGATACGAGACAGAACAGCTGATACAGAATAAATATTTTCGCCCGCCTTCCAGGATATATGTGCAGGTGCCTCTGCGTGAGTGTAAGATTCTCAATTACTTGAAAATCGCCCCCAGCAAAATCCCCCGTCTCTCTTTCATTTTAACACCGTAGCATGATCACGATACCCATCAACCCGTAGGAAACAATTACAAAACACAGGGAACAAAGAAAATGAAAAAAAAAAAAGAATAATAATAAACGCGGGAGAAAAACTCCACCTGAAAGAAACAATTACCCAGCACTTGGCAATGTGTCGCACAATTCCTGAAAATAATGTACAAAAACGAGCAACTAAGGTTTGATAGTGAAATGTGGCACTTGGCGTCGTGTGGCCTGTCATCTCGATCTGGATGAAAGCAAAAGTGGCCAGCCGAAGGGCGGAGTTGAGGCGATTCTCACTCCACGGGTGCGTGCACAACTCGGCAGCTGCCGAGCGCTAGACGACAGGTATGCCAATGTGCGCTGAGCACGTGACTCAAAAAAAAAAAAAAACAAAATGAAAAATGCCCCGATGTATCATCAATCACGTGTTATTTCATCTGATTAAATGTAATGAAGACGTCAATCGTAATGCCCAAGCCGTAAAAAAGTAAATTAGAACTTTGCATGAAGGGTTGTTGTTCAATTTTCTCGTCAGACTTCCGAAGTTAAAAAATATAAATCTCAATTTGACACTTTGAGCATTGTTTCGTCATGAACGAAATTGTTCTATTTTTTAGTTGATGAAAAAAGGCTAGTTTGAATATTCTTGTTTATAACAATAATTCACTTTTAAATGGCAAGAGCCATTCACCAGAGGATTAGGTAGTGGAGGATGGTTTATTTTACCATAAAAGTTTTGGGTTCTTCAAATTTTTTGGTAATCCAACGATTTTCCAAAGAGACACGTAGAAGGAATTTAGTAAGGAAAGTTCCATCCTTTCGGACTACATGTTCATCTAGAAAATTCATGAAGTCTATCTGTCCATTAGTCATTTTCGTCACACCTCGGGTCTCCTCGACAGGCCCAAGCGGACTCGATTACTTTATTATATTCGGACCCAACTTACTGTCACGGAAGGATACGCCCAAGTGAGCCCAAGTGAGAATTTCAAGGAATTTTGCCACTGAAAATTCATGATTGTGCTGAAAAATCAATGACAACTGGAAATTTCAGATTCATCTGCCCCTGAAAATTAATAGAAATCCAGAAAATTCGGTGGAAAGTATTGGGGAATTTTCAGGACAATAACACTGAATATAATTTCAGGGAATAAAATTCATGAAAATTCCGATTTTACTGAATATTCCGGGTAACTCGGTGCTAAATATTTATACTCCTTTGGGAATTTAAGAACATTGAGGAATTTTTATTGTTACATTGCTAAAAATTCTGGGATTTTCCGGAATTTTCCGCGAAACTGCACAATTTCCTGGTTCTTTTATCACCAACTCAAATTCAGGGTCACTGTCCCTGAATAATTTCCTGTCCATTACTGGTGAAATCACCGTAAAATTTCCCTTTTTTTTCTAACAGTGTAATTAGTTAGTGGTGTTAGCTTAATTGTCGGCTCAAGTATTATATTTTCCCACGTAATTTTAAAATTCCTCGAAATGGATATCAATCGAAACGGTCAATTTGAAAATATAGGGTGAATTTTAGTCGAACCACAGCAAAACTTTAAAATAGCACCAAAATCCAATTAATTAGTAAATAAAACACTGTCCATTTCACTGTCAACCATGAAATAACAAGAGTTTCGCCTCTCTAACGTAATATACTCTCGCCCAAATGTGTTTTCCAGGCGTCCCTTTCAGAGCTTACCAGCCCTTCGCCACCCGCGGGATTGGGGGTCACCCACTCACTCGCCGTGTCCCCAGACTGGCCGCCTCCCTCCCATCCTCTCTGTTTAATGCAGTCCATTAGAGTGCATTTAGATCGAGGGATAGTTAAAGCGCCGGCACCCCAGGTATACCCTGCACACATATGCCCTGGGATGTTGGCTACTTGTGCTCGCCCTCCACCACCCACCAGACATATTCCACTACGTTGAAAATTGCTGGCCGTATCCCATTCATTTGGCTTACATGCGCGGCAAAATATTTTTTAATACAGACCCAGAACTAACATGAACCAGCTAATTACCAAAAGAGGAACTAAAAAATGTTACACTAAATAGGAAAAAAATACACATATATATATATAATATATATATATATATATACTGCCTCCATCAGATAAATTTCGGCAGTTCACTTTCAACTAATTACCCACCCCCATACCCTCGTATGAAATATAACATTCCTAGTGAATGAGCTGCAGGGGTCATCACATGAGTTTTCATAAATTATAATTACCACTCGGAGTTGAGAAAGAAAAAAATATGAATGCGTTCTGCGCGTAATAGAGCACCCTATGTCAAATGTATTCGAGGATGCATTTCTAATTAAACATTTCATTAGTTTTTTTTTTCACTTTTAATTATACTTGCGCGGGTCGTGAATAATTCGGAGAGAAAAATGCCGGAACCAATTGAGTGATTTCACCATGATCACTGGATGTTATTCAAATATTTTTAGATTGATCAATTCTTAATCTTAATCTTTTTCGTATAATTGAATAATTTTAAAAAATTTGAGACGCACACGGTGAGAATTTTTTAAAGGAAAAATCACCGCTTCGTTTGGTAATTGAGGAGCATTTGCGATGTTCGGGAAAAATTACACAAACGCATAGTAAAATTCACGATTTTTAACAAAAATAGTGCATACGTTTAGACAACTTTTATTAAGGAAGTCGATCAATTTTACTGACCGATTGGACAATTTTTATTGTAACCCCCGACAACTTTTGGTAATCAGTGACCAAATTTTACTGCAGCGCTTCGGTAATTAATTCTTAATTTTTCTCGTCATATATAATAATTCAATAAATTCTCTTCACTTGCCGGAGGAAAGCAAGTTTGTCCTAGTGGGCCGTTGTCCTAAACCTGATACTCTGACCGAGAGAAAATTTTTCGCAGGCATATAAAACGAGAAATATAATTTTACGACTCAAAAAGAAACCGATTCCTTCTTGGAATCTCCCCATCTATTCAGGATTAACCCACTCTCGAGTGCGGAATATAATGAATCGTAAATTAGCCCCGCGCTAGAGCTTTCCCCCGAACTTCCGAAACTCGATGCAATCCTCATTGGCCGGCAGATCTAAAATAATTGAAAAATATTTGACTGATCAACGATCTCTACCTATACTGTCCCCAGTAGTCCCCAGCATTCCCGAATAATTTGAATTATTGTTGTTGTGGCAAAGAAGTCTTTGCCCTCTGCAAAGCACAAAAATTGTGCAAAATTGAATTTTTAATTTTTTTAATGTCGAGTGGTTTTTTGCCCCATTAAATCCGATGATTGTGAAATACAATAGAAGATCGATGAGAGAATGCAGCAGTGAATGGCTCCATTCCCTTCCCTGCTGGTGTTCACTGAAGTTGGAGGTACACTCTCGATGGTGTACACAGGGAGGGGAGCGGGGGCCGGGGGGAGTGGGTGGGAGAGAGTGGAGGAGGATGGAGTCAGGACGATAGGGGGTTTGATTGCACCGACAACGACGCTCCGGCATTAATTAGCGTGCATAATTGTTTACCGGCGCTTAGCAGAGCTGGATCAATATTTAATTGAATGCCCGCTAAATGCCAGCTGTATCGTTGGCTCTCAAATCGAGCCGGTTTCTCTCTGGGTACTCACTTCTCTCTGAATAATGTCGGCACACCCAGCGATACAATGCCCTGCCGCAGAAAGAGGAGGAGGCGTCGGAGGAGGAGGTGGAGCAGGCGGCAGAGGCGATGTGGATGAATAAGAGAGAGAGAGAGAGAGAGAGAGAGAAATTGTGGGGCACACGCCGACCCACAGGATGTCGTACAGCGTGTTAAACCTGGAGTACTCGACTTGCTTTATACCGGGTGCAATCGCCATCTTTGTCTCACCTTCTTACTCCCTTTTATTGCATTTGCAACCCCAGATGGGGTCCTTATCTCGTCCCCAACGATGCTAAGGTCAAATCGACGTGTAGAATGCCTAATGAGTGTGAACTGAGTTTGATAACTCAACTTGGGGTCTGATGGAATTCACCCAGGTAGGAATGGAAGATGGAAACAAGGTTTGATCAGGCTTGATCGAGGATTGACAAAGACTGGTCGAGCCTCGACATCGAAGATTGAATCAAGCTTGAACGAACATTGAAAAATAACAATGTTTCCGAGGCTGGAGACCCCACCGTTGGTCGAGCCTTGAGGATCAAGCCTCGATCCAACCTTGGGTTTAATGATTGGATTAGGGTTGTAATCCAAATCTCGTCTCAGTATGTTGGACGAACAAAATAATTATTTACTCATTTATTGAATAAAAAAAAGGAATTGAAACAGAAATTTGTTGTAAGAATTTTCAACTATTTAGATTCAACTTAAATCGCAAATCAAGAGACAATGGATTCTTCGTAATTCCACGTTTCTATGCATAATCGTCGGTTTCCCTAACTTTAGGAAAAAATTTGTTAAATAAGTTCAACTTGATTAATCATGTATTGATTGGGAACTTAAAATTCAATGTT
>JAPYZN010006819.1:0-17122 GCA_030522865.1 Psyttalia lounsburyi | reverse complement strand
TTCAATTATTTTTGTCACCCGAAAGCAATACGAATCAAAAAGAACTACGAATCAAAAAGCACTACGAATCAAAAAGAACTACGAATCAAAAAGCACTACAAATCAAAAAGAACTACGAATCGAAAAGCACTACGAATCAAAAAGAACTACGAATCAAAAAGCACTACAAATCAAAAAGAACTACGAATCAAAAAGCACTACGAATCAAAAAGAACTACGAATCAAAAAGCGATACGAATCAAAAAGAACTACGAATCGAAAAGCACTACGAATCAAAAAGAACTACGAATCGAAAAGCACTACGAATCAAAAGCACTACGAATCAAAAAGAACTACGAATCAAAAAGCACTACGAATCAAAAAGAACTACGAATCAAAAAGCACTACGAATCAAAAAGAACTACGAATCAATAAAAAAAATACGAATTTGTCTTGTAGACGTCTCTCCCCGAAAAATTCCCTATTCCCGAGTGTATTCCTCAGGAAAGTCTTTCAAAAAAATCCCTAGAGCGTTTACCTCCAGAAAAATTGACATTTCAAAGGTTGTTTGCCTTCTCTCGGCGATTGACATTTTAACCAACTGTCAATTATCAACTCGATAAAAAAAATCACAACTCGCAGAACAATCTCTCGTCAATTACATACACTACGAAAAATAAGAGACCTCTCCCCGATACATTATCATCATTCCCCTGGCAATCAATGCAATATCTCCCGGAACGTAAAAAAAAATTGTCCACCCGAAATTATACCCTCGCAAGCTCTAACCGATCAGAGTCGACATCCCCCCCAGATTCAACCGTAAAACCTCAAGTTACCAACATTTGGGGAGCGGGAGGTTGGAGATATCTGTCGGCGCAAACCTATCGTTACCCAAAGTGTCGCCTGGCGGGCTTGCGTGCAGGAATGTAAAGCAAAAGAGGAGGGGGGGGGGAGGGAAGATTGCACCCAAAACCCGGTATTATCCGACGCGATGTCACCCCCGTGTGACCAACGGCAATTCTGGCGAAAGTCACAAAGTAAAAAAAAAATAATAATGATAAAGAAATAACGACAATGGTACTTGGTTTTTATTTATTATCGTAAGGCCACAGTCAAGTACATTTCGTGAGGCGCTTCGGGGCGGCCGAATATCTTGTGGTCTCCGATTTTTCCCAACCGAGTCCACATCATGTGACGTGCCAATTTTATTTTATTATTATTTCAGTTATTTTTTTTTTCTCAAAAGCACTTATAAAGAGATGATGATCCAGGAAAAGTCATGCGTGAATTCAAGTGTGTCAGAGACGTGGGATTATTTCTGTATTTATTCAGGTGTTGATGGCTATTCAATAATTGTAATTAGGATGTTGGCGCCTTCGAGATGGACAATATCCGGAAGAATTGCATAATTCGGTATTGAGGGTGAGAAAGATACTTTCTTGTAGGGGGGTAGGGGGGAATAAGTGGGCCGGATCGGTGAGAATAACTCGTTCAATATTTGCAGTTGCGGCGGCGAGAGAATGAAAAATTCGACATTAAAAAGGGTCAGTAGAAGGTTTTTGAAATCCATCCCTCGGCGGATTTTTATTTATTTTTTTTGAAACTCATCCACCCCCCGATGGCTCCACACGTTCTCCCATTGTTTTCTCACTCATCTATTCTGTATTCTCGGTCACCGGCGATGACGTTTTCGTTTTTTTTTCCCCCCCCCTCCTCCCAACCCGCAAAAACAAAGAGAACAAAACCACGGCTGACACTCACAAAAGCCGAAAAAGTCTCTGAGTGCTCCGTGAAAATCGCACCCTCACTCGTCAAAAGGTGTGACCACCGGCACGCCCCTCGTTTTTTCTTTGGCCGCATTTGCCGACGGAAAATTACGTGAACATCAGTTTTTCCTGACGCCATCCACTCATTTGTACATTTTCGACACGCGAGAGTATTCGTATTGTTTCCACTGTCACGGGGTTCTCGACTATAACGATGGCGGAGCCTTAAAATTGAGCATTTAGAAATTGGAGGGATGTTTCGGAAATTTTTCGACTGTCATTAGGACTGGTACCTGTGGCAAATTGCAACATCATTCTCCTATTTTTGGGAATTTTTTTTTGTTTTTTGTCGGGGGGGAGAGAGAGAGGGAGTCGGGAGTTTTAGGGATCGCGGCAATTTTTTTCAGCGGGTGACATGGGAAGAATTGATATTTTTAAAAGTCTCTTTGTGAGATTTTGAAGAGGTTAAAGTGGCTCTACAGCTTCAGAAAATTTAGACTTTTATTTTCGGATAAATAATTGCATTAAATACTCAAGTTAAATAGAATTAAATTGAATTGAATATAAATTTTATCTGGGATAATATATTACGCGAGAAAAAAAATATCAATCTCTGACAATTGAGGGAATACACTCGTAAAATGAAAACTTTGTTCGTCTGTATTTCGTATGTAGTCATTACCTCGAAAAACACATTTGCTCCCCCTTATTAAAACCCGATTACTCGTCACAATTTCCAATTGTTCATGGTCCACTTGGAAATCAGAGCATCGACAAGCCCTCAAAGAGAAAGCGCAGTTCCACCTAAAAAACTTGAAAAAAACGACAAAAGACGTCCCGAAAGATACTGGGAATAAAGGTAGACCGTGGATATGAATAGGAAGGATGATACAAAATATTAATATCTCAGGGCTTCCCTCATAACTCACAGGCGGCTGGTCACGTTACGCACGCTCCAAAGCTCGTCCCGAGGGAAAACTATGACGAGATAAGCAGGATGCGATGGCAAAATACGAGTGAGAGTGTCTTTGTACTCATTTTTTTTTCTCCTCGGGGAGGGGAAAGAGAGACAAAAAAAATCCTGGAGCTCTCTCGCTCTCTCTCTTTAAGACTGGAAGGGCCGAAAGGCCATTGTATTTGTCCCGGCGAATTACAAGGGAGCATGTGTTTAGACTCAGATGAATGCACATTGAGTCGGCTCCTGCCGCTTCACAATATTTTTTTATTATTTCCCTTTTTTATGGCCCTCGGGGCCATTATGCCCTGACATAACGCGTCAAAAATATTGTGATTGGCTGGGCATTGAATATGACGTTACCTGGACCAGAAATCCTCGAAAAATGCGACCGTCCAATGAGGGTGAAGAGGGGGTTACGGATGAAAGAGAAGAAGTACCGCTTTTTTTTTTTTTTTTCGAGGGACGAGGGAGAATAATGAGGGAGAAGGAAGCGATACGTTTGCCAAACGGATGAGGTTCAGCATCTCTTGCGTCCTACTTGGTTTCTCGTTTTGGAAAATATGACGAAATATGATATTATTTTTGTGACAGCCGCAGATTATCCTTGACAAGTGTTTTTGGAGGATTTTTTTTTGTCTGAAAACACAAATTTCCTCGGATTTTTGAATTTATTTATATATTTTTTTTTCGAAGAGAAATAATAATTATTTTTCATTTGTAGTTCTTTTTGATTCGTAGTTCTTTTTGATTCGTAGTTCTTTTTGATTCGTATTGCTTCAAAAATGGTTTTAACAATTAAATCAGCAGTGGCTATTTCAGATACAATCATTATTAAAAATCGTGAAAACTATTTTTTTTTCGATTCGTAGTTCTTTTTGATTCGTATTGCTTTCGGCTGACCATCGCCAAAACTTTCTTTTTTCATCCGAAAAAAAAATTACTACCATACCACCATGAATTTCCGTAAACATTTGAAAGGAAAACAAGGGTGAACCCCGGTGCGCAACAAGTGGACGAATGGGGGAGTATAACCACGAGAAAAAAAAGGTCACATCGATGTCAAGTCGTAGGAAATAAAAAAGTCACCCCTCCCGGCAGTCGCTGCGAGCCAGGCTAATAAAGGCCTCGTGACAACAAGACTCCAAACCGATTTTCCCTCTCACGGAGGGGGTGAACTCCCGCCGAAACACTGGGGGATGAAGAGGAGAGAGAGAGAGAGAGAGAGAGAGGGTAAAAAAAAATTGGGGAGAAAAGATAGGAGGCTTAAACGCTTGTGGGCGACACAATAGAATTTTATCGAGGGATAACATTTTTCTCCCGGGTTTTTCGCCTCTTTATGGATTTCCCCAGAATCCCGAGAGCACTATGGAAACTCTTGGAGGCTCCAGTCCAACCGTTTGACTCACAAATGGGAGAAATATAAAGGCAATAATGCGAGGGTCGATTAATTCTCGAGCTTCTGCTTTGATCTCACTCATTCCCATTTGCGATTAAAAGCCAAACGGAGAGCAAATATCGCTGATTCCAGATGTTTAGCATGAGGGAAAGAAAAAAAAAATCAATTACTCGGGAATGCCTCGGCTGATTGCCATCAGACGATTTTACGGGATACGTTTTGCGAATCACTCGGGGATTTTCTAATTCTAATTCTCTGTGTAAACATTCTCTGCCCACTGGGGTCGCCGGATGGCAGGGGGGCGGCGGGGGGCGGGGGGCTCATTCCATCGAAATGTATCCGATGTCGTATGGGGCGATACTACTGGTCACGTGTCACTTTGAAGGAAATGCCGGGGGGCGTAGCAATCACGAATATCATATTTCGTTTGTAAATCTCATTAAAATTTCATTCCTCTAATGTTTTTAATTGGATTTTATAATACAGGGAGGGAAAATGGTTTAGGTCTCGGAGACTCCTAACGCTCGGGAATTGATTTGTATTTTTTTTTAGAAATTTTAGAAATAATAATTGAGTACTGACGTAAATTTGGGATTGAACTCTAATTTTAGAATTTGACAAAAATTAAAGTTATTTCTTTTTAATTTGCAACAATGATTTTTTAGGATTTTAGTTGCAGAATACTTTAAGCAAGAAACATCAAATTAACTTGAATAAATTTTTTTTTAATAAAATAAAATAGAACTTATTTAATTAGGGAGTGTCTAAAATTAAGTAAAGCCTAAACCGACGAAGTAATTGAATATAATTAAATTATTTCCGACGTTCAGGAATTGAATAATTTATTTAAAGGGCTTCTGGAGATAAAAATTAAAGACTAAAGTTGTATAATTAAAAATCGAACAAATTTCACGGATTTTTGAATTTATTTATATATATATTTTTTTTCGAAGAGAAATAATAATTATTTTTGATTTGTAGTTCTTTTTGATTCGTATTGCTTCAAAAATGGTTTTAACAATAAAATCTGCAGCGGTTACTTAAGATACTATCATCATCAAAAATCGTGAAAACTATTTTTTTTCGATTCGTAGTTCTATTCGTAAAAATCGAACGTTAATTTTAGAAATAAATAATTAGGGAGTAATTTGGGGAAGAGAAAATATTTCTCGTTTTAAAATTGCTTTTTTCAATATTTTCCCCACAAACGGGAACAAAAAATAGAAACGAATGTTTTTTTTTTCGTCCAAAGCGATGGGGGCAAATTGGCAATTATCTCTTGTTTAATTGACCCTATTGAAATGTCATCCAAATCGCCCAAAAAGCGATTCCACAGCGACTACAATTGAAAGCGGATGTAGTTTGGAGAAGGCCGGAAGGGTTCCCTGGATATACCCAGAAACTCTGTGATCGGTGGTCCGTGTAATCGCCAAGTATGCAGATGATTAAATTTGCAACATCATCGCAGCAACCCTAAAGGGGAGGGGAGTGGGGGAAGAGGGGAGGGGGCGATGGTGGGGTCGTTAGATACTCCGCAGGAGTTTGACTCTCGTGGTCTGCCAAAGGATCAACATTTCGTGGGTCACATTCTTGTAATTGTCTCGCGAATGAAAATCAAATTTTCAAAGGAAAAATCTCACTCTCCCCGCCACCCCTCGCCGACAATCTCCTCCAACCGAATTTTCAATCAATTTTCCGGGAAATATTGTTCATTTTTAAATGGAAAAATATCAGTCGAGTGAGAGTGGAATAAAAGACGAGAAAAAAAAAATTCTAATTATGAAATGGAAAAACTGTCACTCAATATTTCTAAAGAGCAAAAGTGAAGAATTCTCTCGGAACTCTCGGCGACGAGACAAAATGATATATTCATGATGAATTGATATGATCGATGAATATCCGTGAGTGTGCCTGGGGGCGATCGTTGTCCTCTCGGGTCACCAGTTATTTCTCGTCACGCGAGGAATGTCACGCTTTTACGAACGATGGATACTTGATGCGTTCTAAATTATAGTTTTGCCTCGGACTCGCTGGCTTAATTGATTGTCGAAAAAATCCGTTTTAAATTATGGTTTTGCCCCGGCCTCGCGGGCTTAATTGATTGCCGAAAAAAAAAAAAACCGAGAAAACGAGTTGAGGGGGGGATTCAGAAAAAAAATCCACCTGGAAAAATCTCCCGATGGGATATCCCGTCATTCTGGAATTTTTATCTCATACATCAGTGGAGATTATGGCCATTACAAACTGTCTCTGAATTTATTTCGCTATCGAATAGGTGAGATCATATTCAATCGGACACATGTAGACTCAACAATTCGAGACGGGAGTCCGATGAGCAGACACCTTGTCACAGTCCCACAGTAATTTAAATCTCATTATATCAGCCTGTGGTTTTGTGGTTTTTCAATATACGCTCGCGCGTCTCTGCTCCCTATTTTCGGTTTATGAAGAGGGTGGGGAGGAATTTTTGGTTATTATGCTTACATTCATGAGGATAATAGATCACGGAAGGATTATTATCATCGAAATTTTTTCTTTACTCGCTAATAACATTCGCAGCGAGAGAGAGAGGAATTTTAAATTTCGTGGAATTATCTTAATTGTTTTGACATAAAATCTTAGCGAGAAAATTCACGATTAACTCCACGTTAACAATATTTTTCAATTTTCATTAGAAAAATAATAAAGCGATACGAATCAAAAAGAACTACGAATGAACAATTTTAGACCTGAATTTATATTTCAATTCAGGGATCAGTCAGAAATAAAATCACATAAAATCTTCGCTAGGAAGTTTAGAATTAATTTCATATGAATGATGTCGAATTTTCATTTTAAAAAATGAAGCGATACGAATCAAAAAGAACTACGAATGAAAATTTTTTGTTACAAATTCTGGTTTTTATTCTGAGTTCATTCAGCACTTCTCGACGCTAAAAAACAATCTCAGGCTCGTCGGGGGAGCAGTGAAAGACATCTCAAACGCGAGTACCTCCATCGCACGCAATTATCCCATTAATCAGTTCGTCCCGGCAATTACCAAAAATCCTGTGTCTTCCCCCGTCGAGCTCGATAGATCACTCGTTCCTCCTCCCCCCCAGCCAAAACAAGAAACAAAAACATTACATAATCCGCATTGTCCCGACATTCGAGGGCTCAACATCTTTTGTATCATAAATTATGTTTCGGTAGCGTCACAAGGACGAAATCACACCGTCACATGTGTCACGAGCATCCTCACTCAATTAATCACTCGTCGTGATTTTCCATTCACTTCAAAATAAATAAAAATACCACAATAATTAACAAATAGAAAATATTATCGTCTGACAATCAAGATAAGAGGCGGCAAATTACATAATTAAAAAATTCGTTTAATCATTAGATACGAGTAAAACATAATTTATTCTATAAATTAAATAGTTCCTTTTGTAATCCAATTTTGTTGGTAATCTCAAAACCCATCTTGGGCTCGGTGACGCATAAAAAATCAAGAATCCCGCACAAAAGGCCCCGAAGAATGTCCCGCGGTGTCACCTGTCTCCAGGTAAAACGACAGAGAGCGAGGAAAAAATGTCCCAAATCGGATGAGGACAAGTGGTACTGAATCACTGAGCCTAATAATACCACTGGCATCGGGAGGACGGGCTTTGTGGTGACGTTTCGTTCCACCTCGACCGCAAAACCACTGCTTGACTCTTTTTTACTCCATTGTGTCTCTTTCCCCCCCCCCCCCCCCCCCCCCCTCCCTAAATTGACGACAATCATGCCCAACTTTTCGGGGCTTTTCACAGGTAAAAAAAAGTGAATAATGCCCCGAACGACTCCGCCCAGTTGAACCCAGAATTAGGTAAATGAAGATTTTTTGGGGACGAGGGACGAGAGTGATATAATCTCGGAATTGTCTTGACTTGTAATTATCGGGGTGAAAGAGTTCGAGAATTTTGATGACTTTTTTTCTGTTTCAGGTAAGCTGACGCTTTTTAAAGGAAATTGAGATATACGAGTGAGTAGAAATACATTTCTAGGGATTTTTGGGAAGATTCAGTCGTCAATTTTTTGGGGGGTTTATTAGAAATTCTATTGGGGCTTTATGTGATCATGTGGAGAGATATATTCAATAAAAATTATAAACAAAAGACCTTATTGCGGCTCGGAAGGTCCGCTGGCGACGTAAGATTGTAGGGAAAGTGTCAATTGTCGCGGGAACTCTGCGATCTATTTCGTGGAAATTACGCGTCCGTAAACATTTAAGAATATTCCCAAAATTTACTTACAATTACTTAAAAACTGTACGCGATTACGCGAATTGTTCAGCAATTTTTATTGAATATTTTTCTCGGCGGTAGAATTTTTTTTTGAGATTGCGCAATTGGTAAATTAATCCATTGATGAAAATTAAAATTCCCGGGAAATGAGGGGAATAAATTATGAGAGGTAATTTTTTTTCGCCCCGCGGGTTGTAAAAAAAAATTGAAAGACTCGTGTGGACGTTTAAAAAACGAATATTTCGGGTAAAAATGGCATATTACAGTCTCGAAATCGGGACACAGCCGATCAAAAGAGTACCACCTGCGGTGTTGGCCGCAGTGGAGTCACGCCTCTATCCCGAGAAATGGAAGAACAACTAATTAAGTATCGCGGAGATGATAGTTAATGCCTTTCTTTTTATTTCGCATCGTTGAAGACGTATTTTTATCTGATTCTCTCGCCTCACCTTTCCCATTTGCCTCGTTCGGTGTGGATGAGAGGCACTCGGGCCGGGGGGGGGGGGGGGGGGGGAGGTTCAAGCGCTCGGGAAATAAGAGGACCCAAATTTTTGCTCCCCTTTCGGAGAGATCGATCCCGGGCGTGACGAGGCAGAGACAAAGTCGATTTACAAGTCATCGCCGAGGCGATCCCGAGAGTGGACGTCAAAAATTTTATCTAAAATCAAAAACTTTTGTCCCCAAATTCAAACAAATTTTTACGGTCTCAAATTGCGCAGTTTTAGTCTTCGATTTTTTTTAGTAAAATTGGGTAAGAAAAATTTTATCTAATGCGCCTAATCCAGCTTAAATTTTGCAATTGGATTAGTATTTTTTAAAACTATTTCTCATCATAAATAATGAAAGTGGAAAAATTTATCATTTTCTTTGGATTTCAGAAAATCACTTTCAGGCATTTTAAATTGGGTGGGCTAATTTACCTGAGGATTTTTTTATAAAATAAATTTCGAACTTCATAAGTGGAGGAAAACAAGAGTTAAACAATTGCTGGAATAAAAAATAGAGACAGAGGATTAATCCCATTAATTTGCACTGGATATTTCGCTCGAGTGATAAAATTAATTGTTTTCCGCGAAAAATGGCGCGTCCAAAAAACAACTCAACAGAAACGCGGATCGTAAATTGCCGAGAATTTCAATGAATAAAATGCAAATCTAACTCAACTCAATTATTCAATTTTTTTTTTCCTCCTTTATGACTTTGCATACATGTGTCTTTGGAAGGTGGAATTAATGATGGATAAAGATTGATTGCACGGAGACGATATTAAAACCACGATCTATCCGCGCCAAGTGATTTCTCCTCGCAAAAAAGTAGCGGATCATCCGGAAGGTCACCTATTAATCGAATTACCGTATATTCTGCCACTCTGATCGCACTTTAATGGCCACGTGTGTCCCGCTTCTTTATACCACATCGCGTAGAGAATAATGCGAAGCCAAGGGAGTAATGGATCCGGATTTTTTTGCCAGTATACGATCATTAAATTGTTTTGTGCGAGAAAGTTCATAAAATGTTTTGCCTCAATGTCGTTTTTTCCCCTCGCTCAGGGGAAAGTTATTTTTCAAAATCAATGAATTGCTCAAACGTTTCACAAACAAAACAATTTTTTTCTTTCCACCAGAATTTAAATTAATTTTTTTCTTCCAATTCCGTAAAATTCCTCGAAAGTCAATGGAAATATTGAGAGTAATTTCCCGACTTGTAGCCATTTTGGCGATAAAAATTGGAGGCAAAATATTTTAATAAAAAAATGTTTCACCCCCGCGAAATGAAAAAAAAAATTGCTACCAATTTTTTTTTTTTTTTTTGCGAAAGCAATACGAATCAAAAAGAACTACGACTCCCTCGAATTCACTGATACCCAGTGGACCTGTGTGAGCAGTTATATCGCACAAATCCCCCCATAAAAATCAAAATTGAAGGCCAATGCAAAGTGAACGTCATACCGGTCAAAGTGATAATTATTGTCCTCGTGAATAATCGTGACACCGTAGGAATCGTCTCTGCATATTGTGTATACCCGATGCAAGTGGTATTATGCAAATGCGATTGCCGTGTCGCGCAGCCAAAGCGGCACTTTATCCACTCTGAAATCTCTGGCACACCGATAATTCCATCCTCTCTCGTTTGCCGGACACGTTATTCAACACAACAACTGTACATGAAGACAACCGGACAATTTCCAGAGGAGATAAACATACTAATATTTTTTTTTTTCCCACTCATTCACTTTTTTTTTTAATTCCTTGCCTCTCCAATGAAGAAAAACACCTCGAGAAATTGTTTGACCTCATTTTTCTTACGTACTATTTTTATCGAATTTTATTTCACAAGTGCGAGCATAGAATCCCCCCTCGATGAATTTTTTTGCTCTCAGATTTTCGATTTTTCAAGTCCACTAATAATTAGTCAAAGTTCGAATAATTTAATTCGTCAAACGTCCCGAGAAGTTGATTAAATACCTCGAATAGTTTGAACTAGAGAATAAATTTAATAAATTGTCAACCGACGAGTGGCCGAGTTGGTTAAGGCGCACGGCCGGCCGGCGGAGCCCGCGTTGGAGTGGGTTCGATTCCGGCTTGGGGCATGTGATTTTTTAATCTCTCGGAAACCGTCGAACGGGAGTCTAGACATCAGCAATCATTGGAGAAAAAAGTTTTCCCGATGAAGCTTGGTTGATGGACGCCATGTCGGCCAAGGTTTTCCATGATTTCCCTTGGTCACCAGGCGAGTCTGTACATGGAGTACAGCTCCTGGGGTGCAATGCGACATGGTTGGAGAGGAAGACGGGCCCATGATACCGCAAAAATGTAAAAAGCCTAATCCGCTATATATGGATAATAAATAATAATAATAATAAATTATTGTCACATTTGGCAATCGATAATGCAATATCTGTCAACATAAAGACGTCAATTGCTCATTGAGCGCACTTGATACTGGGAGATGGCCCCATTCGTTTGATAATGCATTAGCACCAGTGGATAAGTAATATTAGCATAGCATACGCCCATCGCATTTGAATTGAGGAACTGAGAGAGTAGTGGCAGGGCCCCGTTGTACCCGTGTAAGCAGAAGCGCCTCCCTTCCCCACCTTGATATACCGCCAAGTGCCAGAGGAAGAGGCGTCCCAGCGTCTCTTTGTCATGCCGCAAGGGATGACTCTGCATCACAGATAGCGCAGAAGGCGCCATCTCACGCCCCGCCAGAGTAACCCCCCCCCCACCCCCTCCCCCCCCCCCCCCCCGGCCTCTCTCTTGCGCTCTCTACCCTTTCACAATATCTCGTATTCCCTTAAAAATCTTGCCACGTCAAACGTCCAATGTCTTTTCTTCATTTCATCTTTCTCGGCATTTGTTATCGGCGAGATCGCGATGTTAACGTTCACTCGGCGGCGGTCTTTTATCGATCGGGGGTAATGGGTGTCATCGGCTCGGGGGATTAAATCGTGAGGATGAAAAAGTATTTTTATTGCCTAGGGAGGAAATGTAGACAAGTTGTTCTCGCGGGTAGAATTATGAGCCGAGCCGAAGGCGAGCGAAGCGAGGTTAGAATGCTCACTTTCGGTCCATGTAGGCAGGAAAAGTGTTTTTATTGCCTAGGGAGGAAAAGTAGACACGTCGTGCTCGCGTGTAAAATTATGAGCCGAGCCGAAGGCGAGCGAAGTGAGGTTAGAATGCTGACTTTCGGTCCGTGTAGGCAGGAAAAGTATATTTATTACCTAGGAAGGAAAAGTGGCCGAAGGCGAGATCGAGACGTTAACGTTCACTCGGCGGCGGTCTGTTATCGATCGGGGGTAATGGGTGTCATCGGCTCGGGGATTAAATCGTGAGGATGAAAAAGTATTTTTATTGCCTAGGGAGGAAAAGTAGACAAGTCGTCCTCGCTTGCAAAATTACGGGCCGAGCCGAAGGCGAGCGAAGCGAGGTTAGAATGCTCACTTTCGATCCATGTAGGCAGGAAAACTATATTTATTACCTAGGGAGGAAAAGTGGCCACAGGCGAGGGTTGCTGACACGTGGGGAATGCTTGTCGAGGGTTGACGACGATTTTTCTGGTGAAATCGACGAAAGCGAGCGTTT
Source organism: Psyttalia lounsburyi (assembly GCA_030522865.1). NCBI lineage: Eukaryota > Metazoa > Arthropoda > Insecta > Hymenoptera > Braconidae > Psyttalia > Psyttalia lounsburyi. The sequence continues at coordinate 4,667 of JAPYZN010006819.1, read as the reverse complement.
CTAACCGAGCCAAGCGAGGTTAGAATGCCCACTTTCGGTCCGCGTGGGCAGAAAAGTATTTTTTTTGCGAATTACTCGGAATAAAATTTTTGGAAATTATGGTTTTGGGAAATATTCCTCAGTAATCGGGAACTTTGCACTTTTCTCTTTTTGATTTTAACTCTACGAGCGCGAACGCGATCTCATTGGGGCGATTAAAATTGAAGATTTCAAATTAGCCGCCTCCCGAGCCAGTGGAGGACGGCGGACCAATAGGGAATAAGCGGGGCAGGCCTTCCAGATATCGATAGTATCGATGTATGTCCTTTTTATAAGAAGACTAGCATAATAAATCGGGCTCCGCGCGCTCTCCCCCTAATCTCAACTCACCTCATCAATTAATTATTATTTAACCAACAATTAAATCCACGAAGAACCCTCAAGATTATTTATTGCGTACAAACGATTCGCTAACGATTGGTGAGGTCAGTTGGGGTTTACAAATGAGAATTAGGAAAGTGAAGTGCTAACTCCCGCTCATTATTCTGATTAATTGAAAAAAATCGGAGAAGTGCCTGCGAATATTTTTGTTAACATTAAAATTCAATGCAATGGTCCTAACAAAACGGATTATTCTCTTTTCACACCCACTCCTCCTTTTTATCCCCAAAATCGTCCTAAACACAGGGACGCATCTCACTGTCAACCAGTCTACATGACACCGAAAAATAAAATAAATAAAAAATTCCACCCCCGCCGAGGGTAAAACGTCCAGTCGACAGTGTGACATCCGTTTTGACGCGTTAAGCCATGCGGTTACGTCATTATGCTGGTTTACAGGAGCGTGTAAAATATGGGCTCCTGTATACATTGTTAGGGCGCCCCGACGCCTTTCTATCAAACAAAACCAGCCTCCTTTTCCGGAATACTAGGGACACGCGATGTTGAATTATTTAGTGACACGACAATGACAGTGAAACGGTGGAAAACTCTTTTACGATGGTATATGTACTCATGTACTCATGTACTCATGTCTCTCATTCTGAGTTCATCGAGACGGTCATTTAATTTGAGAGTCGCGAAATTTGTTTATTAATATCCAGGCTCACTTCCCCGATTTTTTTCTTGTGAAATTTTTGTAGAGACGACTTCATTAAAAACTCGATAAATTCTTTCATCAGTTTTTAATGGCTCTCTCGTGGATACAATTGCCAATAATTTTGGAGAGGATGAAAGTGGAAGAGAATGAACACGATCGCTGAGAAAAAAATGTCATTTAAAAAAGAATGCAGAATTTTTTGACTGCCATTTGAAAACAATCCAACCTTGCTCCAGGTGAATACAATTATTTATTTATAGGAAGGAGGGTTTGAAAAATTACTGAAATGTTGTGGAGTGCCATTTAAATAATGCCCACATTAGTTGGAAAATTGAGAAATCGAAAATATTAAAATCTCTTTAGTTCACTCCGGGCGAAACTGTTGAGTTACCCTAATTTCCGAGCATTCCTCTTCTTACCGGAAGGCATTTAAGTATTTAACGCAACGAGTTCGCCCAGACAGTAATTCTGTTGCAGTCAATTCCACTGATTGAAAAATAGAATGAATAAATAAGCTATCGTGACAAAATTATGAATAACTCAGTGAAATCTCACAAGTGCTACAGACTAGGAGACAATGGCTCCACGAGTTGGTGGCTTCCAAGGGAGCTGCCATGCACAATAGGAACAAATCGTTGGGGAACCCTCGGGGTTCGTCTCACGGTCGTATTTCAAGAGAGAATAGAGAGAGCCTCGTGATTTGGTCCAAAGTTCGGACCTTATTAGAGAAAACTATGTGTGACGATGATGCCTTCGGTCACGCTCAAGCCCCAATACACAATTTCTCAAAATTTTGTATTTTACCGAGAAAGACAATTTACTTGAATTAAATAATAGTCTCAATTTCTCATGCCACAAGTGAATATTCAGCGAGTCATGTGAACCGATGGACGTCACCGCAAAGTGAAAAATGAGATTAAAACCATCGGCCCTTAATTTGAAATTCACCCTCGGAAATTTACGTTTTACTCGGTATTAGTGGGCTCATCCACTTTTCCGTGGTAAGCCCCACCCTATTCCAACGACAATATTCGATTCTCTCGTCTCTGGTTTACAAAGAGACACTTTGCGATTTAAATTTTTGTCGCTACCACAAATTGCTCGATAAATCCGATTTTCTCGTCTTCTATGATCAAGAGTTTTGCACTTTTTTTTATTAGCTCCAACAGAAAGTTATAATTTATATTGGGGCTTCAATTTTTTAAGGAATTATAGGATAAAAATTCGGGACTATTTGAAAAAAAAATAGATAAAGCAATACGAATCAAAAAGAACTACGAATGAAAAAAAATGAGAAAATATCAAAAATGAACTTTTTTATGATCAATAATTTTGCACTCTTTATAACTTTCAAGGCAAAGGGACAATTAATTTTGAAGCTTCATTTTTTTCCAAATTTATAAGATAAAAATTCGTTTTTCTTAAAAAAAAAATAAAGCAATACGAATCAAAAAGAACTACGAATGAAAACAAATAATCCCTAAAGAATTGTTGAAGGAATAATAAAACTACTCTATTATTTATATTATAAATATTGAGCGAATTTAAATAACATTCAAAAAAAGCGATACAAATCAAAAAGAAATACGAATGAAAAAAAAAATTGCGGCAATATCAAAATAATTTTAACAAATTGCCGAAAATAAACCCACGACAGACAGATCGTTATCCCAATTGCGTGCAGTGTAAATAAAAATCGCAGTGGCTACCGAGTTGACTAATTAAATAATTACCTCATTAAATTTCGCGACGAAGGGTTGAGGAGCCGGTGAATTTCGCCGGGAGAATATGAAAATTTCGGAGCTATTGGGGTAAATGTATAATACGATTTCTCCTCATTCATGAAAGGGAGTAGGAGACGGGCTGGGGTGTTCTGGCACAGCGCCCGAGGCGATAAATATCATCGCCACACAAGCGGATCCCAGGCTACAGTATCAATTCTGTCAATTGTCAATTCCGAATGTAACAAAGGCCTTTTGAAGTCTCGCACAGACATAACTGCCGTGGGGATGGGTAATTTTATTTTATTTTTTGACGTCGTTACAAGCCCTCGTCACACGGCGTTAGCGTTCACGTTGAGCAATCAGACATCGATTTTTTTTTCCACCATTATTATTATTTTAAAATGTAATTGGCACGAGTGAAGCGGAGGAATTCATTAGCGGACAGTTTGAGTAATTTTTTTGAAATTACTTTTCGATGAAAATTGTTGATCTTTGGATGTTATCCAGTCGAGTAGTTACATCCCTCCGTAAGGGGCGCCCATCTCGGCCGAGGGGTGGCCGGAAATAATGACTCCACCCCGCGATATTGGCCTTGGAGTTCGCTATAGAGATGTTGGCCTGTACAATTCACGAAAAAAATATCTACATCTCCCCATGCATGCAACCCAGCTTTTTCTTGCGCCCCTAGGGTTCATCCCCACGGGGGATTATTGTGGAATTTATACGCGTAAATGTTTCCAAATGGCGATATTGAAAAATAGGGGCAGGAGTAGGTGAATATATTTTGCAAGTCTTTTTTTTTTAAATTATTATTTTTTATTTCAATCTGTACATAAAATTTATTTACACTGCCGATTGAATACTAAATTCTCCACTCACACTCTTTTCGATATTGATAAATAATTATAGAAATTTCGGCTGTTTAAAAATAGTTTTTGCGATCTGTGGAGGAAATTTTTTTTTTTTAAAGTGTCAAATGAATTTCCATATCAAATACCGTTACTGAGAATTTTTTTAATTAATGAAATGCAATCCGAATAATCTCAAATCTTAATCCTAAGGTAACCTATCGATTAATCAAATCAAATTAATTAATCCTTAATTATTAACTGATTAATAATGACTGCGGTGATTTTTTAAAATTGAGACGTCGTAAAGTCATCAGTTCCCCGTATATTTTCCTGAATTCACGTTCAAACCAGCCGATCATTCCCATACAGTAGAGGGTGAAGGGAAGGGGGAGAACGAGGCGTGTACCTTTTGCAAAGCAGCCTCCCGTCATACCCAGCGAAAAAAAAAAAAGGGGTAATATAAAGAATAAAAGAACCCCACCTCCTCAAACACACTCAGCCTCTCAGCCTATCCCGAATTAAAAAACTCCGATTCAAGAATACAACTCGAGAATTCCTCTAAACCGATCTTCCAGTCTTACTCGTGCAATAGCTCGAACCACTTCATCAACTCCGTTGAGAATGTGATCAAATGCCCATCACGAGTGAAAATGTGCCAACTCCAATGACTCGCCCCCTCAAAAAAAAAAAATAAAAATAAATTTCACTTTAACAATTTCCGGGGGCCAGAAAACTCGCAATAAAGTGGAGCGCACAAAACCGAACGAGAGATAGTGGCGAAATCGTTTGCGTGTCTCAAACTCGAAAAAAAAAAGAAAAAAAAAAAAACAATTTCGAAAAAGTCATTGCCCACTTTTAATTGCAAGTGCACGTTCGCTTTAATTACCGTCCCACGAGATACATCGCTGTACGAAAATTACTCGGGATGACACAATTGTCCCCTCATTGTGTCGTGCATGTGTGCCACCGAAAAGTTTCCCCTTTTTTTCGGCTGAAATTCAATGAAAAAAAAAA
>JAPYZN010006818.1:0-10439 GCA_030522865.1 Psyttalia lounsburyi | reverse complement strand
TCGACCTCTCTTATCAAGAGGAGAAAATTCATATCTCAATAATTACAACTGATAGCAACATTCGGAAAAATTCTTCCGAAAGTCAACAAAATTTGCTATAGAATTCCCAGTTTTTTAGCGTACTTATTTCAATTTTTTCAGTTTAACCGTTTCCGAATTAACCACATTTGAATAACGAAATTGAGTCGTTAGAGATGCGCTGGCACCAGAGACAGTTTGCGGTGGATAGGCGCCGTACGTGAGGGGTTAGCGGAAGAAATTTATTGATCAAATGTCAAAAAAAAAATTTGATTGAAAAATATTCAAAATCCTCGACGTAATTCGATTTTTATTAGTCCCAAAAATTGGAAAAATTACGATTTTTAATAGGAACAGATTTTTAGAAATCTCAAATTCACCCCAGAAAATTTACACTTTAGACGTTTGAAAGTATTCCCTTTCTTCGTTAATTTTTTCTCTCTAGATTTTCGGTTCTTCGATTAAGACTTTTTAAAATTATTTGAGACAGTCAATATTTTTAAAATTTCCGCACAAAAACTATTGATTGCCTCTCGACTCTCTCGTTATTCTCGAATAATGTTCAACACAAGATAGTGCAGTGTGTTTGGCCAGCATATACTGAGGATTATGTTCCTACATACGTTGCCAAATGTACCTTGAACGCTGCAGTTGGAGAGTTGTAGATTTTGTAAAAGGGGGATGAGGATGAGATACGGTGTCTGTTACTGCCTCAAGAGGTACGAGTATATGGTGCACAACGGGTCTGTATGTGCTTGCTGTGGCTTGGGCCCCATCCTATCGTCCAGGAAGGAGGCACACGAGGGGTACAACCCGAGTATATACAGTAGCCCACGGGCAACACGCTCGACTGGGGATGCTGCTAATAACATGCTACGCAATTCCATGGTGGTTTGTGTGAGACAAGCGCTACTGGCCCTCGGGACACGGCCTATATAATGCATGTATTATTGTATATACTGGCGAGCATACATTATGCCGATACGATGCTCGATAATGAATCGACAAGAGTTTTCAATTCTGTTCATCAATTTTATGATATTTTCTTAAAATTTTAATCTCTTGCACTGAGAAAAAAATATGATATTTTCTTAAAATTTTAATCTCTTGCACTGAGAAAAAAATATCCGTCTGCCCATCAAATATTCTTTACACAACCAAATGACAGAAATTTACACTTTAAATATCCCTTTAAATTCTTGTTTTAAGAATATTTCATTAGCAAAATGGCATTTTTTCTGAGTGTGATTTTAATAGTCCCGAAATATTAAAAGGTGCATGAAATTTAAAGCATACCGAGACAAATAATGACAATATTTTAAAAAATACAAATCAATTTTGAAGATTTAGGCAGCAATTTTCTCAAAAATTTATTTGAAGATAGAAAGGTCTAATTATTATTTAGGCAGCAATTTTCTCAAAAATTTATTTGAAGATAGAAAGGTCTAATTATTTTGAATTAAAACATGATTACACCATTTCATGAACGGTCTGATCTATTGAATTGCCTTTAAATATATATCAAGTTATCGCTCAATTCCCAAGAAATTTTTAACAACTTAGAAACTAAATAATGAAAAAACAATTTCATAAATCTACAAAAATAATTATTTCTCCATCGTGTCATCGACTCTAATTTTCCCCGCAAACCATGTGTGTGTACCGATGCGTCCCATAGATACGCGAGACCTATGTACACTCGGTTTATTGGCCTCGTGTGGGTGAGCGTTGACTCGAAAGTACGAGAGGAGAAGAAGAAGGAAGATAAAAAACCCTAAAAACAACCAAAAAAAAAACGACCCTACCCCCCCCCCCCCCCCCGGCTGTCTCAAAGAGCCCCGGGAGTATATCGAGAGCGACGTCAAGGATTCGAGGATACATCCCTACCAGAAAATTTCCACCTTTTCTTATTTTGTCCTAATGACCAAAATAATCGAGAAAAAAAATACAATTATTTCTTCGGTCTCTGTAATTCTAAATTCGTTAATAGTAAGCAATTATTACAGTTTAGATTCTAGGTAATATTTGTAATCCATTAATTCTGACCATCGATTCATTTTCGATGAATCGTCTCATTTTTCCGGGAGACGTATTAATTAAGATCTCTGCAAGACACAAGGTTTAACAGGGGTTGAACGAAAACGTTAAATAATGCCTCGTCTATCATGAGTAAAACGGGGGAGGGGACCGCGATGTAACCACTGTTCTCATTTCTTTTACCGTTCGTCCCTTTATTTCTCTCCAAAGGACCCTGATGACTCCTTCCGACGCGCCTTCTTGCGCCCGATAATACTATAATGCAACCCAAAGGCTTAAACATGGGGTTCATCTCTTCCACGGTGGACTGAAAAAGTGGGGTACAATGTATGGAAAATTACAGAGTCGAGGCGGATTTCTTATGAGGTTGTATTGCTAAATTATGTGGGTATCTAAGTAAGAACTGGAGCGAAGGGTGAAATTAAAAATGGCACGAATTGCTGAGGTTTCGGAGAGTAAATGCTATGATGTTTGCGAAAAATTGATATCTCTTTGACCATTTAATTATCATTTTCAATTTAATTTTCAATTTATGAAACAAAAATTGTACTTTTTCGAAATTTTAATGGAATAAATATAAACGTCTCTGATACACGTTTCAAATGTCAATCAAAATGGTAATCAATTTGACATTTCGTGAAATCAATTTAAGAAATTCCAAAACTGAATTTAAAATCGTAATTCTTCAAAATTACTAGTCAACTATTCCTGAAGTTTCCATTTTTTTCCTGAAGACCAGTGACTGAAAAATCTAATTAACAAACCCAGTCCAACAATTAAATAAAAAAAATACAATTTCCAATTGAATATAATTTCAACAAACGATCCCCGACTTCCAGTCTCTAAAAATAGTCTCTTCAATTGCAAATGAACATTACGAGAAAACCACACGCAGTGAGGATTCGACTGGGAGACCGGTTTCAAGGTGACTCCGGGGTTAGAGGCTTCGCGGTGCTCTACCCGGTATGGTTTAGCGAACTGTTGGTGCCCCCAACCTCACCAACATCATCCCAAGGATAAATATCCCGTTGCAGTAGCCCTCCCCCCCCCCTCCCTCTCCTTCGAATTAAAAAGAAACCAATTCCCCGAGAAAAATAATTATTTAACACCATAGATGCCGAGTAAGGAGTGCTCAGCTGCCGAGGGGATAGAATTTTGTCGTTATATTCGCTAGAAACAGCCGTCGTAAAACAACTGAGCATAGAATAATATTTTCACCAGAAGTTGGAAAAAAAAATTCTGAAGGAGGATGGAAAAAGGAACAGAGGAGAAATAAAAATTTTCACTGACTAACGGGTGTTGGATCGTTAAATCCCCCTCGGTTTATTCTCTTACATACAGAATGCAATATCTTCATTCTCTTAGCGGGGCGCGGTCGATCGTTTGAGAGAATACACTCTCGCAAGAAAAGCGGAGATGTAAAAATCCATTGCACCTAGGCTGAACATTGTTAATGGGGAAATTGTTGGTTCACCATATTTGGAGGATCTTTTACTTGGATACAAGCGCGATTATTCAGGGTGAATAGATGCCGGTAGATGAGTATGTTACACTCGTGAGGAAACTATCCTTGCATCCACGGCTAATTACCGAGTCTGTGTTTTGTAATACGAGAGTTTGTGCGCGGCCTCAGTTTACGGGGGAGGCGTTCGGGAGATGTATTCGGTGGAGGGAATTTTTTTTAGATATTCAAATGTAACTGAGGGCTTTTTTATTGGGTGAGGAGTGGGTAATTGGGAGGGAGCTTCGCTCTCTGCTCCGCTCGAACGAAAAATCCAAGAGTTGTCAGTGCAAAATGAGAGCTATGAGAGTCTAAAGGTAAAACTTAATAAATATCTGAAGCTGAGACTGAAAGATTTCGAGTGAAAATTTTCAAACCTCAAATTCTCAATTCTCTCTTTCCTTTCCTATCAATTTTCAGGATTTTTAATGAAAACATTTGGGGTTCTAAATCAAAGTAGACGTCTCTACTACAATAATGATTCTAATACTCAAAGCAGTCTAGAAATGTCCTTTCACTCGAACTGAAACCCAAAATGTAAAACTGGCATTTCCCCTGAGGTGAGCGGTACAGGCATACCCTCCCCACCTCTCCATTTCATATAACGACGCTCTTTGATTTCAACCCCTTTTTCTGAGCCGATAAAACCCGTCAAATTGGTGGGATTTTCCACTTCCTTCCTTCCTCGGCTCTCCTTTTTCAGGAATCGTCGACTTCCTCCATCCTCGATCCTCCTCCAACACCAAACCATTGTACCCCCCACCCTCAGTGTGGGAGGAGGGTTTGATGAGGCTCAAAAGATTTTGCGATATTTCGAATTCCGTGGATTTTCTCAACTACATCGTAGAACAGTTAATGATCCATGGGCTCCAAGGAGTACGGGCTGAGTGTGGCTGAGGGGGTCCTTGTTCCTTTTTTTTTTCTTCTCAACTTCTTCAGTCGTACGACTTAAAACTGAAGTGGTACACAATATCGTCGTCGGGGTCAATGACACACCCCCACATACAGGTCTTTTAATTTTTTTTTTCTCTTCACTCTATTCTTCCTAGAGACCCTTTTCTTCAATTAAAGTGGAGGGAATCGACGGGGATGATTGAACGTATTGTGAGAAGTGGAATGGCACTGGGGCCCTCGATATTTTGCAGCCAACATATGTACATAGAGGCACATGGGAGCAACTGGACCATGATTGACGACGTGATGTCTCCCCTCACCTTGGTCTCGGGGCTTTTATTGGTCTCGAGTATGGTGGCTCCTTCTTGGGCGCATTCGCCAGGAGGCGGTCGGAGGAGGGGGAGGAGGTAATCCTCGACGAGCAGAATATCACGCCAGAGGCGTCCGATACACACCAGCCTCGCCTTCCTCTTTTACTCCTCATTTTATGGGCTTTTTTTTCGGAGTATTTTTACACTGCCGCATCATTTCGATCCGCTACTGGCTACCAGTCAGGGTCACACACCTTTAATTTGTTATTTCGAGTTAATCAGCCTTTTTTGATATTAAGATCTCGTTTTTTTTTTCAATTTTCATATGAAATTGGCTTTTTGAATTTGTCTGATTCGGGTAAATGATTGTTTTTAACAACTTCATTAATTGAAAAAAAAATCCGACAGGAAAAGATTTGTTGTTTCTTTTTTGTTATTTTTTTTGACTTGGATTTTCAATTTTTTTTCAAATTTAAATAAATCTTTTTTTGATTTAAATGAAAATTTGATTAAATAGAAGTCAAATATTTTTTTAGAATACCAATTTATTGTTCAGCACCACAAATTCAATAACTGTATGATTTTATACAATAACCACTGGTAATTCCCTCGCGCTGAAAAAAAAATCAATCCGAACAATCAGCATTCGAAAAATTTTCATCCCAGTAGAACAATCCGACTGAATTCTCTCTCTGTTGAATTTTCCCCAGCGATCTCTATAATGTCTCAAGCTTTTGCACCAGATAGAAATGCCGGAATATCGTGAATTTTCCCGGCAGAATAGAATGAGAAGGAGGAACGAAGTGGATGTCACTGAGTCGTGTGTCGAGTTGAAATGAAATCGCCGAGGCGTCAAGTCGATTCCTTAAGACGGCTGAGTCGCGCCAAAAGGTAGCAGGAGTAACGTCTTTCTCCACCAGTAATTCCCTCTCTCTTTCTCTACTTGTCGGTTGTTTGCCCACTCTACACTCCTCGGGTCAACCAACTCGTACGTTCGAGCGTCTCTCTGATGTTTTTTTTAATTTCCAATTATTTTATTTCATCAAATTGACGATATTAAATCATGCACTGTTTGAACTAGTGTCTCCGAGACGTGTCAATGTACGTCAGAAAAATGGAGACCAATTATTCAAACAGACTCACGACAGGCATTCAAATTTATCCAATGATGGGGTTAGAATAAAAACTTCGTCTATGCCTCACGAAAATCGTAAATTTAATTCGCTTGAGCAAGCCGATAATTAAAATTAACGCGAGTCATTGTTTTGGGGAAATCATGGTGAGACATTGCGCGATACATTATTTCCCTATAGCCCGGGCCCTCCCGCTAATTACCCCTCTCCAAGCACCAGCAATTACTCATTACTGAGTCTTCCTAGTTGTTGCACACTTATGATTATTCCCAGCTATTTCATTTCACTCGTGAATACATTCGCTCTTTATTCAATTTTAACAAACGGCCGACTGTATTTCTTTCTTCTCCTGGGCTTGAATGCGATGATTCAGTGTAACGTAATTGTAATGCTGTGTAATGTAGCTCAGCAGTGGTTTTCATTAGTGAGCGTTATACGGTGGAGAACTATCGAGAGTGAAAAGAAATTGAGCGCTGGTTGGAGTCGGGGCTTTCGTAATATGTGAAAATTAGAATCTTTGGAATGACTCGCAATTTTTTTGAAATCGTAAGATATTTCAGACATTTCAACCGGAGACTGAATAAAAATGTAATATTTTCAGGGGAAATTTCTTATAGCGATATTACATTTGAACGGGTGGTATTGCGTGTTCTAAATTCTGCGGCGGAAATTTTGGCTTCGATTGAATATTTTATTACGCCTTGAAGTAGAATATTCTGAATTGAATATTATATACAATTATGAATGTCTTTATAAATGTAATCCCAATAATTTTAATATTCGAAGGTAAATAATTTCATAATAATTTTTGTTATTCATATGTCAAATACAATGAATGAAAAAAATGATTGTAGAAAATAGGTTTCCCCGCATGAAAAACAATTTTTAAATCTGTGTAATCCAGATATCAGCAATAAGATCTTAATTACATTTTTGTCAAATGTCCTCAAACACCAGAAAAATTATCGGTCACGGGGTTCGTGCCCAATCGCGATATAAACAACTCCACACTCTGGCAGTTTGTGCTCCCGCATTAGTAACTTGCGCCAACGAAGTAATAAAAAAAACGGCATTTCAACCCCCTCGAAATAATTGCTATTAAATCGCCGTAGATAGATTGAATCTTGCGGCCATGATTATCCATGTGTTTGCGCGCGACAGGTGGGACCGGTTTGTTGTCTTTTTATCGTAGACGAGATCGACGGCCTCCGCTGAAGTTGGCGGGGTAGAACGGGGCGAGTTACGCGGGCTTTTGCGGGGAGTCCATTAAGATCCGAGCGATATTTGCCTGGGACTAATCAGGGGCCCTCTAAAACCCACCCAGCCCTGCACTTCAAACCGGGAGACGAGTGGCGCTGGTCAGGGCTCGTTGTCAGTGCCTAGAATGGGGCTCGTAGGTTCACTGTAACGATCGCGTGTTTTGCAATACTTCGTGGGTATACAGTGCAAACACGCGATAAGAGGGCATAGCATGGGGATTAGGTTTTTTGTGATTAATGAGGTATTGCCGATTTGTTCGCGATATTTGGAGATTGTAGCGAGAAGTTTTCGTATTTTTTTAAATTCAATAAAATTAGGAGAATTAATTTTATTCCCTACCGCTGGTAAAGTGGAGTTAAATGGTATATTTTGATACGACTGCGAGAAAGTGATTTTGAGCTCGTGGGAGGTTTTAACACGAGCCGAAGGAGAGTGATGTAATCCCACGAGGCTAAAAAAATTATTCCCGCGAGTATCGAACCTTATTTTTTCCCTATACATGAACCGAGCAACATTTTACGCCCGCTCCGTGCGCAAATTTCCACTCCCCACCCATTTTATTGAAAAATAACGCTCGATACTCGGTCGAAAAGTGTTTTTAGACTCGTGGAATGTTTATAGAACGAGCCGAGGCCAAATGCGCAATCCTATCGCAATGCGCTATTTTGAATTATAGTTGGACCTCGAAAATTATTATTGAAATTTTTAAAAATTATAATTTTTAAGAATCATTTAACAAAATGTCAACGGGCTTTAGATTTTTGGATTAAAATTTTTATCCCTACAAAATATCCTCAAATGGACTGACTTTAAATTTTGCATGATTTCAAAACCGACAGAAAATTTTGCATAATTTCCGAAAATAGATTTTTTTTTTCAATAGCAAGTCCTAACTCTCCAACAGGTTGCGACTTATGTCAACCGATTATGCATCACTGGTTTCACTCATACACTGGCATTGCCAAACGTCAGCTCCACCCGTATGTGCTAAAGCACAAGGTCGGCATATACTGACCTTCGCTTGACCAAACATGACATACTCATGTTTACGCGTATTATTCCGATCAGCGGGAGAAAAAAAAATCGAGAAAAAGGAACAGCAAAAGTGTCGTTTGGACGCCCTCGTTTATTCTCTTTTCAGCGTATGGTCGCTGACCTTAAACGTAAACACCGAAAAGACTGAATTTACCTAATTGGAATTTATTTTACAAGTCTCGTTATTTAATGGCACGGCTGTTGATACCGTGTTTATAAAAAAGAGATATAAATCGTGGGTGGCAACGACCGAGGGCCGTAATCTTCGGAACGGAGTCTTGTCACATGAGATAACCTTTCAACCTTCTGTAGACTCTACTCGCGTGACTGAGAAAAAAATCAACAATTAATATTGGAAAAATTATGCGATAATTTTTGTAAGATCTGAGCTCAAAATATCGTTTGAAGTTAAGTTCAAGAGATTAAAACAAAGCCCCAACTTGAATTTGCGCAAAATTTTGAAGTAAGATCTTGAAATTTTCATGCGTCACATTGCGATTTAAAAAAATATCATCTCGACACATTAAAAATATTGAAACAATGTATAATTTTTTGCCGACAATTGACAAAAAACTGTGAAGCAGAAGGATAACAGCAAAAAACTCGTCAATCTCAATTCCCGAGGGAGATTTTTTCCACTCCCTTCCGACTAATTCTATTTCAGGGATCACCCGTGAACACTTGCGCGCGAATGCTCGCACGAACACGTCCGGCCCTCAAAGAAACTGTATAACTGCAGTCCAACAGCAGCCACCAGATCGACACGCGTATAACCTCCTCTGGTTTAACTCTCGTGTTCTTTTTTTTCACTTTTTTTGTGGTGCACGTGCACGTCTCAAATGTAATCGCCACTTCAGCATGTGAAGTTTAGGACTGAGGCTTGCGGTAACGGCGATTGAAGTTGAATGTTAAGTTGAGGTGTAGAAAACAATAGACAAAGTTTATTTATATTAATGTCGTAAATTCAGAATAATATCCCAAAACCCTTATTTTTGCTTTTTTTTTCTTCCGAAACTCATTTCTTTCATTTTAATTTCTATTACTAATTATTTTGTACTCATTACGTAGGTCAAGTTTTCGATTTTTGCACTACTGTGCTGTTTCAAATGACTTTGTTCTTAAACTTCATAAGAATTTCGGACTAAAGAAATTCTAGCAATAAAATAGAAAAAAGTCAATGAAAGAATTTAGTTTATTGTCTCGATATAATTGCAACACGGGGTCAAAGGAGAGTGAAACCAACTCCCACAGGTATCATTTCTTCTAATGAAACCTTGGCAAAAAAATTGAAAATTTTCATTTCAGTGTCACGCAACGTTCCTAGAAAAGAAAGTCCGAGTTAACTTTCCTTCGGAGCAAAAAAATCCCCCCACCTGTTCCCCCTTTATCCCCTAGGCTGATATTACTTAATTTCTTTGTTTTTTGTAGAACAACCCGAGAATATCCAACAGGTTGTTGTGCAGTTTCGTTGACCGATCTCGTCGGGCTTCAAAGCGGTAAATTTTCCCGCCAAATACGAAGGAAAACGAAAATGAGAACAGTGATCGAATAGTAAATGAGAGAACAAAACAAGGAAACGGCGGGGGAGGGGGAAAGGGCGTGATAGGGGCGAGAAGACACGGCAGTCGCGTTAACTAGCGTCGAGACGTGGTCGGATTTATGATGGGGCCCTGGCAACGGTCCAGGGATAGAGTCAACATTTATCCCCGAGAGTTCCTCAGCGAGAGACGCAATGGTCTATACCCAAGTGCCCTCATACCTATCTCCCTTTTCAACTCTACCAGTGTTGTATTACCCTATAGAGCGTTAAATTATGCGCGAGAGGTTTTTTACAACCCTCACGGCACTCCAGAATCATTTCCAGAGTGAGGACTATATTGGGGGGGGGGGGGGGGGGGGGGGGGGGGGTATTGCTCTGTCAAACCCCTTCGTTGATGGCAAAATTCATATTTTACGAGAAATATTCGAATATCCTCTCATTGTATAAAGGTAACAAAAGCTCAATTTAAAAGACTTCTTTGGGAGTAAAATCAGGGTTTATCATGTTCATTCATATTGCGCGAGATTGTCAATATCTATTTAAAATTGATGAAGTAATAGTGAAGTGCATACATTTTAGGATATTAATAAAAAGGTATAGGTAAGATTGAGTTTTTTTTTAAACGAAGGAAATCATATTTTTTATGTAAAAAAATTCAAGATATTTTTGTAACTGTTAAGAAAGTTAAAAAAATCTCACAACTAAATTTA
>JAPYZN010006803.1:0-10519 GCA_030522865.1 Psyttalia lounsburyi | reverse complement strand
GTAAAGTATTTCGAAATCTCTCAAGCGATAGAAACGATAACTCTTGAATTATTCAAATTTACAGTGGAAAAATATACTTCTCGTAAAAATTATTATCGTACAAAAGTCACCTTAAAGAGCCAACGCTGTTGTTTTTCCATTCACATTCTCGTTTCCATTATCCACGATGATGCATAAGTTCGCATTCACTCGGATCTATGCTTAATGAAGAATTGTCGCAAGCAGTGAAACACCCTTCGCAAAAAAAAGGAGACAGACTACACAGAAATGGAAGTGGAAATATTATCCAGTAGACGGAGGTGGGATGAGGTAAAAAAGATGAGGCAAGAATTTTCACGAGGAACAGAATGAGATAGACACAGATACAGAGAGACCGGATTTATTTCCAAGTGGTACGGAGTGACGTAGAAGGGTTGCCTCCCGGCGACTTAATGCAATTAACATGATATTAGAGACGTTACAATGTCGAATCGTTTTTCTGCAAATTAGAGTATGAAACATGAATCAAAAAAGCTGGTTTATGGGGAATTAAATTTAAAATTCATTAAACATAATTTTGTTTTAAACAAGTGACATTTATGTTAAGAAAATTCTCCCCGAAAAGCGCAGCTAAAACTCGATTGACAAAAGATCTACATTTTTCTCTGCTTCCCTGCATTGCAAAAAAACACGAACTGCTGACCTGAATTCAAAAATTTAAATTATAATTACAATGAACGGAATGAGGATAAACAAAGAGCCACTCGGTATCAAGTAAAGAGCAACACAACAGAATAAGACAGTTGGTTTACGTATGACTCAAACGTTCGTCACTTCGTAGAACGTATTCCGGGTTATAATGCATACAGTGAGCGTGATGTGTGCAGCGTGAACACGAGCCGTTTGTCATCATCACCAACCCGTCTTTCTCCCGTTTTTTAACGCGCCCTTACACACACTTTGGCAACATACACGGCACTTCGTTGAGTTCTCCCAAGTCTTTGTCTCCGGATATATCTGTTTGCCTCTCCCTTCTCCACCATTCTCTCTTCGTCCTCAAAGTTTTTCCTTGTTCCACCTGTTTCCTTGGTTCTCTTACGCACTTGATTCTTAGGCTCCCTGCATTCGTGTGTACGTGATGAAAGAAAAATAAAAGTGTAAAAGATGTTCATTTCATTGGCATTGAGAGCGACAGAAATGACCGGTCGGATGACTGTCAATGACCACTGCCAGCACCCGTCATTACAGCTCCAACAGTCTGACGATGTGGTTACAGAAAATCAAATCACGAGGGGCCAGACAGAAGGTACTGTCGACTAAATTCTAATTGCCAATCTTTAACCCTAATTCCAACAGGACAAGGTGAGTTAAATTATCGGAATGCTGCGATTGGTTTTTCAACTCTAATCTGAAAATTTTTTCATTGAACTGAGTTCCGACCTACCCAACCAGTATTTTCAATTTGTACTTCACGCCAGCTGATGTCCGTGGTGCTAAACAAATTGAAAAATTCAAAGAGATAAGTATTTGGATGAAAAGTGATTTATTTTTTTGATTGGACGCAATTAAATCAGACGAAAAATATAAACCAATAATTAGTTGCTTATTTTTAAGACTACAATAGAGTTGAATATCCTGTTGATATCCTGGAATTAAACGAATTACTATAATTGTCGTCAGCCAGTTTTAAAGAGAATTTAATGCATAAAAGAAGAGTTATAATAAATTTATCAGTTTTCTTCAAATTTAGGGTATTTTAAGAAAATTTTTCGTAGTGAGATTGACTTGCCTCAGTTTAGCGAATTATTTGTTTTTTTTTCATTTGAGCAGGCATGCTATGTTCATCTCACTCATTTTCATTGTCAGGCGTTTTATTCCGCCAAGTCCACACACATTCGCACACACACGAATGCAACAGAGTACAATCGATTTTGCCTGAGGATCTTCAATGAGTCTATGTTCGTATGACGCCCTCGTAACTTTCCAACTTCTTTACTTGCCGTTCGTCCCCGGATGTAGTCATTACGCAACGTTTAATGATTGCTTTATTTATGGAGGAAGTTTTTTTTTGTCATGTTTATAATCAGCAGTTATCAAAACACATTTTTTTAATGATCAGAATGCGAAATTTCTCGTCATCATAAACGGAAAAATGATAGAGGAAAAGCTTTTCAAGTTTTTAATTGAAACACTTTTCGATAATTGTTATTAAGTAATTGAATTTGTGTATGATTACTTGGTTTCTTTGTGATATATGAATTGAGAGAACTGATTGGTTGAGAAAAATGTTTTTTTCCCTTGTGCAAATGCTATTTACTCAAGTTTTTTCTCAAATTTTATCGCCAGGTCTTGATTTCTTTGCTCATGCTTTTATAGTGAAATAAGTTTCCTCATTGCCGTGTTTACAGCAAATAGCTATTGAAAACCATTATTTTTTTGTCACGATAATTCTGTATGTAAGTTTAATGACGTAATGAGTCGAATCTTCTATTTTTATTGATGAATAATTATCTGGGATCAGAGTTTTATCAACAGATATTTAATTTCAATTTTTCTGTGCTAATTTCGACTATAAGAATAATTAGCAAGTTAATTACTCTTCGACGTTTGCAGTGGATTATGAATTTTAATTAATCAATTTTACTAATATCAAACATTATTCATAATTGCTTTCCATTTGACTGATTGAATTGATGAATAGAAACATCATATTTTTCCCTCACATTATTAATTATTGACTTGCAAAATTCCAATACTGTGAATTAATTCTTAGATTTTTTCGACGTTGCAATAACAATCCCAAAACTTTAAAATTTACAAAGACGAGGGAACGACCATGTCACCACGAATCAATAAAAAATAATGCAATTTAGAAGAATTATATATGTTCACGTGTCAATCCGCTCATTAAATTGTTCAAAATTTCGAATCATAAAAAACAGAATAGAAATTTGCGTAGAACATTCTTAAAAAAACCATAACAATTGCTTTTACTCAGTCATTTGACGTTTCAATGTTTCCAGTTCAAAAATTCTCCAAAACGAAACTAATAATTAAACTTCTGATTTCCAAATAAATGATAGCACGAAACAATAATTACCGACTCAAAAAATCCTCTAGACTCGTCGCTTCCAGAGCCTATCAATCCCGCAATAAAACTAACTCCTAATAAAGTTGAACGACATTACTCACAAAACAATAAATATGTGAAGACTGGCGGCAGTGACACGCGAATGCGTGTGAGAGGACAATCTGGAGGGCAACGGGGCGGGAGGGAGAGTTGACGTGAACTGAAGTAGGAGAGGAATACGACTCTGCTAACTTAAACTACTAACGTGAATCCACGGTCGGCGGGTTGCGGGGTGAGCAAAACCTCCTCAGTTCGTTGATGCAGAGAGGGCGAGTGGGGTGGACAAGGGGGGACAGGGAGGTAAAGGAGGGGGAGTGGATTGGCGAGGAGGAGAGGAACGGCGCACGAAACGCGTAAACAGAGAGTCAACATGTAAACAGGCCACTCGCGAGACAAACAACGTGGGGGCCGACGGTTGCCTGCCCGCCGGGAACACATTTTTCCTCTCTCTCGCTCTCTCTCACACAATCTTCGACACTGAATTTGCTCTCAGTTACTCTCCGGCAATGTCTCGCTCACTTCTCTGTTTTGCGCACACACGTTTCGTACGAAACGCCGCTGTGAGACACCGATTTATTGAATCTAGTGTCTGAGTAATGAATAAAAATCATTCGATAAAATCAGTATCTGTCATTTTTGGCTCGGCATCGGCTGTAAATAATTTTTTGTATTTGAAAGTGTTTGATTCAGTGTTGTTCTATTAACTCCGTTGATTTATTTCTGTTATTATTTCCGTATAGTCTGCTGTGGCCTCAACTTACTGTGATGTTCATTCTTTCTGTGATTGTTTTGCGCTAACGCCAGTGGAATATTAATGGTGAAGAGGAATTACCGGTCTCGTCTGAAGTGAAGTTAAAGTGTTTTTTTCATATGCTATTTTTTTTTATACTTACGATCCCGTGTTTTGTTATTCTATTCACGTGTTTCATTTTCGTGGTGAGTGCACTGTGGGTCATAGGGGAAAACAAGGAGACGAGGGGCAAGGGGAATATCGACGTCACAGCACGCCACGCGGTTCAACAGGTGCGGCGCGCCGCGTCATCGCGCAAGACGTATGTAAATGCACTTTAGTTTTTTCCCCCTAATTTTGTCTCAATTTTTTTTTATTCCTCAGTTTTTATCCTTTCCTATTCGGTTTTCCTATGTTTTTCGATTTTGCCTGAGATACTGTGAGCCTCTATTCTGTTATTCTTTGTTTGATTCTGGTCTGTTGAGGGAAGAGATATGAAAGACATTGAGGATGCAGCGGACGTATCCTCAGTACAACAAATGACATATGATTTGTTGTGACTATGTCACTCATCCATGAATTTGGCACTTTACTCTATTCCACAGTGAATTCAGTTTTTAGTTTGTTTTTTTAGCGGAGCTCGCGACGTTCAGTCCTAAAATCGATGTTCTTGGAGAGGTATTTGGTGTTGATTGCTGGCTGATTTGATTAATTTTTTATTCGAAGGCAGAGAAAGCGAAATAGTATATTGCCGGACGGGCGTTATGGGGTTTTTTGCTCGCGTGGCGTTTGGCAAACCGAGCCGAAGGGTAGTGATTTTAGAGTTTTCGAGTTTGGGAAGTATGTAATACCAATTCCCGGACGAGAAAGCCCTAGAAGCAGTACGGCAAAATATTTTTCATCACGCTATGTCGGAAAACACCGCTTCGCGTCGAGTGACTGAAAAGTACTTTTTCGACACATTGAGATGAAAAAACCTCCCACTCGCCAAAAACCATTTTTTTTCACTTGTTACGAAATATACTATTAATTATTGAAAGAAACAAGATTTATTGGCAGATCGTAAAAGAGGGAAATCTGACCCTGTATTTAGGTATGAAAACTAGAATTTTTATGAATTCTATTCTGACCGTGCAAAATATCTGCGAATTAATAAATTTGGAAAACCAATAACTGAAAATTTATGAAAGTTAAGCAGACCAGTGGTAATACAACTGCAGAAAAACGGCGTGTTTTTCATTTGCGAATATACTTTTCCTCTCTATAACCAATCAATTCAATTTTTGAATAAATCCAACCGAAAACCGTCGGCATTTTTTGACTCGGCTGGCGGCGATAGAATTTGTCCTCCACTTTTGAATGTTCAATGGGTGAATTGGAGCACGTGTTAACGCACGTGTCTATCGAACTCGATTGATCGACCTTCGGCGGAATATGAGAGACAACGACCGCTTAATTCGAAAGTTTCTCTTTATCCCTTATTCCCCCTCGTTTAGTGACTGATGATAACAAACCCCGGGGTAAACAAAAAGCTATTTGATATGCTAGCGTTGGTACATAAATAATTTTTGTTCAACGCTTTTTTTTATTTTCTGACAACCGCATAAACTATTTATAGAGCCCGTCAACACTGGTGAGAAATGTAACGGGGAAAACCGAGACTTGCACGGATTCACGTCTACGCAAAACTGTCCATATGAGGAAGTTCCTTAAGCATAAAAAATGAGGATAAAAAGTCGTAATTGTTTGGAGAAAATTAATGTCCTTTGTGGGTACAGGTCAAATATGGAGAATTCAATAATACAATGGTTGGTATTCGATGTTTGCTCGGTTGAAAAAAGGAATACGAATTAAACAAAATTGAATTTGCCGGATATTACAATTGCCCATTGCCGGCAGAGTAAATAACAAACTGTGCAAACAAGGCGATATCCCAGGAATAATGCGTCGACTGGCGTGAAGATTGCAGTGAACTGACCCGGTGATTGCTACTTGTGCGTGTGTGACGATTGAATTGACTTCGATTAAAGAAACTATTGTTTATTATCGGGACTTTTTTCGTCGGGGAAATTGAAATGATATTGCGGAGGTAATGTGTAATGTGACGAGTTAGAGTAGTTTGCTATTTTTCAGACTAACTTGAAAATTTTGGAGCAGCTGAGAAAAATGTATTTTGGATCAATAGCATTGTAATTTCACGGTATTACCTTTTGTTTTTCTTACTTTTTCTAATATATTAGTTAGCCTTTTTTGTAGCAAAATTACACTGAGAGAAAAACGTGATTTTGGCTGAAAAATTAATTCTTGGTTCAAATAGTACATTTCCGAGCTGTCGTTATGGGTTTTTTTACTCGTGTGGTGTTGGCGTCCGAGCGGCAGGCGAGACACCCCGGACAATATTTTTCCGTAGTAACTTTGACTTTACCGAGTTTGGGACAGGGCGAATGCCAATTCCCGGACGAGAAAAAGTCAAGGTCAGTACGGAAAAATATTTTTTACTATTACATAATTCTTGAGCCAATCTTTTTCTTTTATTCCTTATAATATATTTCCGGCCTGTCGTTATGGGGTTTTTACTCGCGTGGAGTAAAAACCCCATAACGATAGCCCAGGAACTATATTTTTTCGTTGTGATTTTCACTTTTTCAAGTTCGGGCAAGGGCCCGTAGCAGTGCAGATACAACTGATGAAAAATAAATGTACTGTTGGGTGTCGTTTTCTAGATTTTTTTTCCAGAATTTTCACATTTTTTTCATTTAAAATGAAACCAAAATCGGGTAAATCGTCGAAGGGATTTTCCACCCTGTGACAATTTTTTTTATTTATTGAAATCGATTCATCTCACTTGATTTATGTATATAGAATATTATTTATTTTTCAAAGTCCATTTGAAACTGACAATGAAGACCTCATTCCTCTGGTACATTTGTACCACGAATTCTTTCTCATGGCGTCCATGCTATCAGTCACATGAATAATATAAACGAAATCTGAGAAGCCACACATTAGCTGAGTACCAAGAAATCAGTATCCGATCATATTATTATTTAATCGTTCTGTTTGCTTATTCGAATAGTATTGTTGAATAAGTAATTATTACTCTTTTTCTTCAACAATTTTCCAAATAACGTTCCCTTCAGAAATTGCTGTATTAATTGTGTGAGGTTTGATACTGCGAATAGGGAAGAACTTTCTTCCTCCGGGGGAAACTTTTATTTTTATCGATTCCGATGAAACTTCTGAATCTACAAATTTTCCTCACTGACCATTTACAAAGAGGGAGTTTTTATAAATGAATTTACTTCTAACTGTTAGAGATTCGCGATAGTAAAGTAGATAGTGTAAAGACGACCAATTAATTAAAAATGCTAGAGAAAAAAAAGCTATTCTTCAAGGGTAATTTTGTACACGAGTTTTAACTTCGATCTGCGCTAATTGCGATGACTGATTTTAATTGAAAATTAGGCTGAGAATTGAACTTTAGGCGAGACGATTCATCCAACTATAGTTTCGTATTGACTGCCATGACACTGACTTCGTGTTTCTCCGGTTGACCTTGAGCCGAATTCGTATAGCTACGTACTCATCTATTCGAATCTCCCTCGGGTCTCGACCTTGAGTGATTTAAGAACACAACACACGTCATCTAAACTTCGGAGTATTTCCTGCATTACAGAATCCATTAGCGATAGATTGGATGAATGTTATTCTTACTCATTTTAGAAATAACTCAATTGTTAATTTTGCCATCGCTTAGTTATATTAGTTTCAGTCCCTTCAAACTCATTAATAATTGTCAATGGCGATATTTATTTATAAATGGATGGTTTACACAACAGGAATTATGATTATGTTATCTTCGTGACTAGTAATCGTCACTCTCCTCCTTTTGTATGTCAGTGACGAGGCCGGTGTTCACTAATACGATTACGGGTGCGTTAATTTGAAGACTACGGGTTTTTTTTAATGTATCACTCTAATAACTGAGTGGAGATAACTGAGTTTTTATTTAGTAAGTGATAAGTATTGAATAGGAATGAGTTGTTTTTACTTCATTTCTGTGTATATCTCTGAAATGCGTGGGTTTATAGTGGAGAATTACAAGGCGCATTTTTTAGCCGATTGAATTTCATATGAAAAAGGTCTCTAATGTATAGACGTTTTAGATTCAGCATATATTCCTGATGTATAGTAAAGTGATATAAATTTCGGAGTCGGATGTGAGAGACAAGCACATATAGGGGCAGCTAGCGAAGGAAGCTATACCAAAAACAAAGGTATACATTTCAGATATAACACTAATACGATTTATCACCAGTACTAAAAAAGTGGAGGATATAATCTTGAACAGTCGGGATTGAAAAATCCCGGAAATGGACCCTTAGTCGCGACTATCCTAATTAGATTGAAGATTCAATAATTCATTTTTGATTGAATTTCGAAAAACAATAGTAGATATTATTTATTTGAGTACTAGAGGATTCAAATCTTTATGGGCGTATTACTAGAAATTCGTACTTAAGAGTCTGATTTTTAAGAATTATTTCAACTCACAATTAGTGACAAAATCACTCGCTTCAAAGTATAACTGAAACTTCATTCTGGGTATAAACGTAATCGTGCTATGAAATATTTTCATAAAAATTGTGCAAAAAATTATATTGCTTGTAAATATTGATGAGATCGATGTGTTTGCCATAGTATATTAAAGGTTTTTTTTTGTGGATTCATTATTTCTAGCATATTCGTAGATTGATTCGAAAATTAATTGTTTTTACATCTACTTCATTGCCCATTCTATCGTGGAATTATTTTCCACTGTATATTCTTTATCACCACTGACATCTGCGTCACTGTTTTACATGGGCGTTTCCATTACAAAGGGAATGAGTTTTCCAATGAAAGTTTCTTACTCTGGGGAATTTAGTGTAGAGAAAAAATAATTCCAATTGCAGTGAGAAAAAATGTACACAAAAAATTGGAAAAAAGAGCAGAAGTCCCAGTAGGGGGGTGAAAATTAGATTATTTGCATTCTCATGGACGCGTGGCGACTGGTGATTTTGTATGCTTAAAAAAAATCTGTGTAATATAAACTGAACTTCGGATTATATTTTGATCATAGTTAATCACGCCATTCTGTATCATCTAACATTTTCAATTAATTTTTTTCGCATGTTTGGGAAGAAAGGTTTCATTGTCGGTTCACTTTTTTTTAAATCTAAGATGATGAAATGTTTATTCATAACTTTCGAGTGCATTTCATGGAATCCCACACGATCACTGAATTGAATTCTCAAAATAAATGCGCCTAGAAAAAATCATTGACGTAAATGAATAGATCAACTTTGAATGTAATAGAGTATAATAAAACGTTCTGAAAAAAAAATGTTTTTGATCGATAGAACTCAAAAATAGTCTGAATTATTGATCGGAATGGAAGCAATTTTTTTGTTCAGGCATTGGTTTTCACCCCATATTATCCTTAATATAATATTATTATGAACGAGATTTTTATGACCGGTATGTTGAATCTCTACTTTATCCCCGGGCTAGTTTACACGGTCAACATTTGAATTAAATATTTCTAAGGCAAATAATTAAATTATTATTATGCATGGGTTATAAAATTCATAAATACGGAGGTAGCCCCAGTTGCTGAATGTACAGAGCATATGTTATTCCGAATTTTGAGTACAATTGGCAATTTCAGAATTTTTTTTCCCGCTAATTGAATGCAATATCGCTTTTCTGGAAGTTACTTCCCAACTATTTAAGAAATACGAATTTTAAATGGAGTATTAGTCTAGTCCAGTTCCAATAAATGATTTCTTACAAACTCTTCAATGCAATTAAATTAATCTTAATGTAGCGAAAACTTTTCAAAAACTATAATGTTTATTATGTAGCCACTTAATTACTCAATTGACCTGCAATCATCCAGAAGTGAACGCTTAACGCAATGTGTACATGTACAATTACCTGCAAAGGAGGATTTCCTGTTTAGGAAGATGATTCCATGAGCTATGTTGAGTGGGCCGGGTTTTCTAAGTCGTATAACCACGTAAACGACTTCCTCTCCTCTCTCTCGCCACTTTTGTATTCCTAGTCACTATCACATACCTACATTCTGCAAACAAAACCCATCCACCGCTCTCACGTTATTATTCTGTTTACACAAAATAAAATTATCGGGAAAAAAGAATGCGTAACGGATACTCGAGTAACAATAGGTGTGAGAATGAGTTTTTTTTTAGCAGAATTGTTGTTTATGGGGAAGACGAAAGTTTTGTTCTGGAATTTTTGTAATATCCTCTGTTGGGAAACGTTAAACACGGTTATTGTAAAAATTGTAACAATGAAGAAAACCAATTCATCGAAAGGATTTTTTTTTTATTTGAAAATTGAAGATTTCAGTGAATTAAATCTTTCGTACAATTGTGAGGTATAATATCTCGAGACCATCAAAGTTATCGGAATATTTCCCGATAACTTAGTTGTAAACAAATGAAAATGTCAAGTTTTACATAAAAATCCCGAATGCGAAGTAAGAGGGATTTTTTTTATTTTAAGCTCCCCTCTTAGTGGTAACGCGTTAGGTTGCGGCCCCGTAGGTTGTAGGTTCAAATCCCCTCGATTCCAAAATTTTAATTTCTGTTTATAGGTTATTTAGGTAGGAAAAC
>JAPYZN010006778.1:0-11634 GCA_030522865.1 Psyttalia lounsburyi | reverse complement strand
CCCCCCCCCCCCCTTCCTTTCCCCGGTCCTCTCTCGTGGTTCTCGCGATCCCTTCTATACATTTATTTTCCCTCCTCGTGTGCCCTGTGATTCCGTAAATTAATGAATCCCCCCCCCCCCCCGTCAGCCCCGTGATCACTTAAACAATTCATTTCCAGCCCACATGGCCCTTGTGATCTCTAAAAAACAATTTCCGCCCGTTGTGACTATTGTGCTCCTTCACAAAAAAAACTTTCCTCGCGATTACACAAAAAATGAATATCCCCCCTCGAGAGCCTTTTGAACCTGTCAAAAAATTACTTCCACGAATCGTGAACCTCGTGATTCCTTAAAAAATCATTGCCGCCCCTCGCAGGCCTTGCAGACCTGTTTTAAAGAAATTATTTTCCTCCCCCACATGAGCCTCGTGATTCCTACAACATTTTGTTTTTCTTCCCTACTTAAATCTGGTGGTATTCCGCCAAATATAATAATTGCCTGGTATTTTTTTATTTATTCTTCCAAGTATACCCTATTCGGGTTTTTACTCCCCCCCTCCCAAATTGCGGTATCATGGGCCGTCTTCCTCTCCAACCATGTGGCATTGTACCCCAGGAGCTGTACTCCGTGTACAGGCTCTCCTGGTGACCAAGAGAAACCATGGAAAACCTTGGCCGACATGGCGTCCATCAACCAAGCTTCATCGGGAAAACATTTCCATCGTTTTCTCCGATGATTCTTGGTGTCTAGACTTCCGTTCGACGGTTTCCGAAAGATTAAAAATTCCATGCCCCAAGCCGGACTCGAACCCACTCCATGCGGGTTCCGCCGTCCGGCCGTGCGCTTTAACCAATTCGGCCACCGTCGTCGGTCCTAATAATTGCCTGGTAATATATAATCTTGTTTTGTGAAGTGTAATGAGCATATTTTTTAACTTTGCGGGCCATTCTTTAAATTTAATACTTTTTTTATTGTTGCAACTAATCAATTTTTTCTACATTTCCAAATAAATTTGGAACATAAACAACACGTGCATTCGGTTTTGGGAAGTAATGAAATGAAACGTTGTCTTTATTTAAATGACTTTTACATTCCGATACTGAACACACAATTCTTTCTTTACCGCTTTTTTGTGCTTTAAAAATTGTTGACAACATTTAAAATTAATTATTCAAAAAGAAAATAAGTGTAAATCATTCACTCTTTGGATTCATTCATGCTTTGGAGTTTGCAACCTCATACCGGTTAGTTTTTTCGCCACCAGATGTCGTAGTGCCATTCAATAAATCCCAATAGTTGTGGTAATTAGTATTGAGGATGCGTTGTTTCTCTGTAATTCAGGGCAGATATTCAACAGGTCTTCCCGATGTATGTATCCTTTAAAAATCATGGCGGAACGATTTTTTTTCTGATAATTAATTAATCCAAAAAAAACAAAAAGTAAATTTAATTTGTCAGACGGTGAAAAATTGATTTCTCCAGTAAAATTGTATATGGATTTTTCCATTACCCCTACTGGATTGGACAGATACTTGAATGATGTGTGCTACATTTGGGGAAAACAATTGGCAGGCTACCAGAAAATTAATTAAATGAAATTAATTTCTCCGTGGCCGAGGAAATTATCAGATTGAAACAGGCTGCACGTCCGAGAATACTGTACCCTGATTGGCCGAGATCGTAATGGGAGTAATAATCCAAATATTATTGACGTTAAGGTGTCACGGTATCCCCAATACTGCACTCTGATCGGTTGAAATCAGAATGGAAGATAATAATGAAAATAATTCTGACGCGAAGATGTCACCTGACCTCCAGTACTGAGCCTAATTTGGCAAATCCAAGAGGGAGAAAAATCTCATTCAATAACTACGACGAATTCAAATTATGAACGACATGAAATAAATTTACTTGGCGCCATAATAAGTTCTATGGCTTTCGAGACGGAGGCAAGACAGGAGATTTTTGTATTCATTTCTCCAGCTATGAACCATTTAGCCATTTATTAAACAAATTCTGACAAGGCTAGTTTATCGATCAAGCAACTTCATTTTTTCAGCTGGGTGCATTGTTCAGCGCATCAGACTGAGCAATGCAACGCTCGAGGAGTTTTTGACGAAATTACCCTTATTTTTCGTTACACCTCAACACCGGACCCTGGCACTCACCAATATCATTCTCATACCGCTAATCCTCAACTACTAGCTCAGTCGAATTTCACAGAAGAACTTCACCGAATTATCACACATTCTTTCACTAACGTCAGAACTCTCTATAATCAATTAGCTAGGGAAAGGAGGTAAGTTAAAGTACGACATTTGCATGTTTGATGGAGAATTAGATATATAGCCCAGTAGGATTGTGACCTGTCTTTACCTAGATATAAAATCACCGATTACTGCTAGTAGAGGAAATTTTGTGAACAAACTGCTAGGCGAAATTTTTCTAATTTTGTTTTCATGCTTATATTTCTGTATTTCTGTATATTTCTGTATTTGATATGTCGGAACAGTTTCCTACTTCATCAAATTTATGATCACTGTCCTTTTCTAATACTGTACAGACATGAAATTGCTGCTCAAGTTGTGATTTGGGACACTATATCGAGTACTGCATACCGCTGGCGCAGACAAATGAGTCTCCCCATACTTAATGGATACAGGGCAGTGAGATCTACTTTGGGGTCACCTGCATGGGAATCTCTAAGGAGCCTCGAACAGACCATTGTGTCAGCTACCTTAATTAACAGTGTGCCCTCAAATTCCAGTGGACTCGTATTGTCAGATTATGGTTTTCTAAGAAGTTGTCCCTTAACAGAACTTTATTTCGCTAACTGCCCAACGTTAAGCCCAACGCTAGAAGGAACACAAAATTTGCTAATGGTGGTCGGCAAATGCGACACAAAAGTAAGTTGAAATTCTTCTTTGATATTGTTTAAATAAAATTAAAGTAAAAATTGTGAATGAGATGTTTCAATAACTCACTCACTCATTCACTCACTCACTCACTCACTCACTCACTCATTCACTCACTCACTCACTCACTCACCTTAGACTCAGACTCACCTCATTCAATTATTGGCTGCCAATATCCTCACCCCTGAATTCCCAATCAATTCAGTCACGTACGTTACACTCCTCTGCATTTTGATCCCCATTTCTAAAAATCGTTTGATATAGGAATGCAAGGTAATCAACTGTTCCCTTGAAAAAACGAGAATGTACCATTGGAATTTTAATTCGGAAAAGGTTAAAACATTTGGGTATAAATATTTAAAATTGGCGTGGGTGAGGATATTCATAACCAACACCCTACAAAGTCAATAATGCTGTAAATAAATTTTGTTTTATTATAATTTTTATTGAAGATTTATTTCTATGTATCTAATGCACTAATTTTCGCTTTTACTTTTGTATAATGTTTCTGCTTTTGCTTTGTATTTGACACTTATAATGGCTCTAAATTCTTTTATGATTTGAAATTTGTGATTGGTTCAGTATCATCTGTGTTTTGTAATGTTAGCATTAACTATAGTTAATTTAGATTCTTATCAGTAATTTTAACACATTTGATCCGCATTCGATTTTTTAAATGTTATAACCGCTTGTCGACCGTGTTCATAATTTATTCTCTATACTTTCGTCTGTTTTCTGTAGAAAATTTTGCACTACTCGATTCATATGGGCAATTCCATGTGAGCTTAACATGGTCAAAACCGTTACTATCGTCAATCATATTGTCGATTTTTTCTGTAGCTGTAGGGGAGATGGGTGCAAAACGGACACTGAGGGCAAAATGGACACCGTAAAATTTTTTTGATTCTCCGGATTTTTAAATTCTTCCATTTTCATTATTTTTTTTGTTTGAATCATAAAAGAAACACAGAATTAATGGAGTACTATAGGACATAGATGTGCTTAGAAAAATGAAAATTGAGCCGCATCACAGTTTCAATTTTTCAATTAGGTAGAATTACAAAATCTAATGAATATGTATACCTTTCCACAACGATTATAAATCAATAGATAGATAAAACGATCTCAAAACGTTCCTCAAACTTTTATTTTTAAGATATTGAGAACAGTTAAATCATTTCTAATCTAATTGGTAATTACTGATGATGCGTCGATAATTAAAACTTAAAATTGGGTCAAACAAAATTATTTTTATAAAAGAAAAAAATTGAACAGGTAGCAGAAAAAAAACATGATAATTATTTCCTCGCTCGTTTACATATCTCACAAATGTAATCATTTACTGCATTTTTAGGGGGTATTCCGACACACTTCATGTGGGCCTAACGGTCACGGCTTTGGCCATTACTATTGGGCCCCATGATTGACGCTCAGCCTTTCCTTTTCGTTTTGTAGGCATCTTAAGTTTTCAACTTTCTTGGGTAAGATTTTCTCAATTGATAATTGAGTTATCGATTTTAAATAAAGAAATCGATTATTTAATTAGAAAATGCTACACGTTCGATTGTTTGAGATGTTTATTTGTAACTCTCACGATCTTGTTTTTTATTTTATCACTTCATATTGAATAAAAATCCCCAAAAAATGGGGTGGGTATGTAGGGTGGGATTGAATATGATTGAATACGCACCATTTTTTTCGAGGTGTGAATGCAAAATTTTTAAAGGTAATTGACGCGGATTCACCCAGGTGCATATGGGATTTCCAGTTGTTAGGTGGCATGACGCTGACAGTCCCTAACAGATCACTGCATAGTGACTAGATGGCAACTTGATTTATTGAATTGTTCATTCAGTCGATGGCTAGTCGATCGTAGATCGATTTATCCGTGAGGGTCAGTCGATGGATGATCGATCATTGGTCGAACGGAATTACTCATCGACAGATGATCGACCAATACTCGACCAAGTGCACAACTCGATCTCTCAATCGAGGGATCCATCCGCTCGATGGTGACTCAATGGCAACCCAGTCCACTCATCTATTTATTCGTTCGGTCAATGGCTAGTCAATCGTTGGTCGATCCCTGGTCGAGGATCAGTCGATGGATGATCGTGTCAAATTACTCATCAACCGATGATCGATCAATACTCGACCAAGTAAACAACTTGATCGCTCAATCGAGTCATCCGTCAGGGGTGGGAGGGAAATTGTGGGTTTTTCTCATTTTTTAGGCTGTAGCCGAATAATATAAAATACAGAAAAAAAATAAGAATTCGTAGATTCAGTAAAATTTGGAGGGTGTCCGTTTTGTCACCACTCGTCCAACAAAATATTTTCATCGACAGAGGTTGTCCCGTTTTGTGGTTATATTCTGAGCCATTTGAAAAATCTTCAAGCATATTTTCTTGACAAAAAATTATTTTTTTTCGTAAGGTGTCCGTTTTGCTCCAGTGGCTCCTATATAAAGTAAGATGACTTTGGAAACTTTTTAATACTTTTTTATGCACTCCGTGAGCCGCCATATGGTTTGGTGTGTTTGTTCTTCACATATTTGTAACTTTCGTAAAAATCAAGTGATTTCCGTTTTTTCTTCAAAATACACATCTTCCGACAGACTTTTCATAAAGGAATAAAATTTTTTTTTTCATGCATTCTTTCATCCATTATCTTGGAAAAAAAATGGATGCGCCCAGTTGATACTACGGAAGTGAGTCTTGTCTCGATTCACACAGCCAAATATTCCTGTGAAATACGAAATTTGACAAAATAATTAACGCGTTTGAAATCGTAATTTACGCTTTTGATGACGAGATTTTTCCCGTATTTTTTGTTCATACAATCTCATAATTTATATCTGAATTTTTTCTTCAGTTATTTGTGGACTAAATATATTGAGAAGGAATTCCCACCTACCAAAAATCCTTTCCATCCATTAATCCCACTGTCCTAACTTAAAAATGTGGAACGCATTCCCCCTACCTAATTTCCAACTGTTGAAATCACCATTTAAAATCACCATTTGGTTAATTACCATTTCAAAAGCATTAATTATGTTTCCAAATCTCGTGTTGCACGAGATGATTTCTTTGTGTATTCGTTTCTTGTTCGTTTCATTACCTGTGTATAGTAAAAGGGAAGGGGGAAAAACAGGACGTTCGCCTCAATGTTACATAGCTACGTCGCACGCTGTGAAAATTCACTGCCTGTGTGGAGTTCAAGGGAGGGGGAACGACAGTGTGTGGGGTTACTTCTGTTGCTTCTCAGACGTTTCACTTTTTCATGACAATTTTTCAATTTACCTCCCGCTAAAAAAGTTTCACTTCAAAAAGAAAAAAAAACAAGGAACGATATTATATCGGTGGATGAATACAAATTTTTTTAATTAAGGTAGAAAGCTCTCTTTTCGAGGGCTATTAATGATTCAAAAATTGAAGTTTGAATGAGGCGCAATATCTGCAGGCTAACCTGCGATACTCTTGCGACTCACTGCCCCCGTGCCGAAGCAACTTCCCTTTCCAGCCGTGCTACTTGGCATGTTTATCCAAGCTGTCTGGCGTAATGTTAACTCCGACGCCATCGTCCACAAAACGGCCAAAACACATGTAAAAAGTTTACGGAGAGTTATCAGTAGGTTTTTACAAGACTTAATTTGTTATAAAATTCTATGAAACTCGGACAAGCCATTGTTCGAACTGCTATATAATACAAATCAACTAGCGACAACCTACCTCTTCGGCATATTGTCTATACCGACGAGATAGTTTGTTGATAGTTCATTATATATTCATTTCAAGAATGGTTTGTCGAAGTTTCTGGTGTAACTCTTGGGCAATCCACCGCTTCGCACTAACGCTCGCATCTATTCCAAAAAAGATAAATTTCCAAGTTTCCTCTCTGCTTCAGAAAAATATAAGCTTATTATTTCCATTGTGTCTAAAGTTATTCATTACTAGGCATCTCTTTCATATGATTAACGGCCCGTTTTGTTCTTCTGCGCAATCTATTTGCGGCCTACAAGTATTAACCCATTACAGTGGTGTCATTTTTCTCTCGTGACTAATTTAGCTGCGCAAGTGCTGCAAATTTCATCCAATATTTTCTATAATTACTGCAAAAAACTTCTCAACTCTTGTCAGCAAAAGTTTAATCAGTGTAGAAATGAATTAAATATAGTACTGGATGAATGTTTTCCATGTATCCACTCTCTGAAGGCATATGCGCTAGCTTGGACGTTGCTGAATAGCAATTCGGAAGATTTATACGAGCAAGCAGTCCACGAGATAAGGAGAGGCATTGGCGAAAATCGCCAAAATAAAAATTCCGAATATAAAATTTTTAATTTCAAATCCCAAATAAAAATCCAAATTAAATTTCGAATTACGGATTTCAAATTTTAAAATTGAATTGTCAAATTCATTTTTTGAAATTTCAAAATCCGAGTTTCGCATCTCAAATTTTCAATTTCGAATCTCAAATGTCGCATCTTCAATTCTAAGGTGCAGTTTTCAAGCCATTCGTGAGTTTTTGGAATTTTTTTTGGAATTTTTCAGGAGCCTTGCGAAAATTTAAAGAAAAAACTGAAAATTTTCCCAAACAATACAATTTTTCCAATTGGGAAAGTTTTGAAAATATTTTAAAACGCTTTCCAAAAATTTTAGAGAAAGTTTTCACTCCTGAAGCTCCACTGTACACACACACACACATTTTTGTAAGAAATTCACGTCCCCTTTATGCATTTGCAGTCATTTCGTTTTTTTTCTCATTTTTCAACTGTCCTACTTCCACGTTCAACTGTCAAGGGCCATTTTGCCCTTGACGGTTAAATGATGAAGATTAACTAAAAAAATTTTTTGCCTCATATTATTTGAGCCAAAAAAATAGAAATCCCAACAAAAAAATTCCTATATAAGCATTGGAAATTTAAGGTGTTCCGTTTTGCCCGGGTCTCCCTTATTTCCCGGTTTACCACTCCACTCCTAATTTTCATTGTACTCAACAGGGAATGGCAGAGCGGTAAGGCCTCGATCGAGATGTGTGCGTTGCAACACCAATCCCGTCGAAAACCTGGGCATCGAGTGCATGTGCCTCACCTATTGTATGGCCTGTGCCACTATGATTCGGACTGAAGTCCATAATCGTGTCCCCCTTGATGTGC
The DNA here is from genome assembly GCA_030522865.1 of Psyttalia lounsburyi. NCBI lineage: Eukaryota > Metazoa > Arthropoda > Insecta > Hymenoptera > Braconidae > Psyttalia > Psyttalia lounsburyi. The sequence goes on along the minus strand of JAPYZN010006778.1, from coordinate 3,582 downwards.
CTTGCCCTGTCTGCCAACAACGAATGCAGTCGATGGAACGAGTCTTTATTTCTAGAGGAGAGGACGATGAATTAGAGTGGACTTGCCATCTATGTCTCAATCGTCCTGTGGAGTTCGTTTCCAGGCCTTGTAACCACCTGGTTATTTGCGTCCCATGCGGCATTCGCTGGGAAGAAGAGAGAGGTGCAAGATTTTTACGGTGTACATTTTGTAATGACCTTTGTACCTACAGTCAAATCACTGTGAGAGCCGATGACCCTCTCCATCCACGTCCGTAGTGACCTTAAGGCTGGTGCGACTCTCATTATGCTCAATATTTACTACATTTATATTATGTTTACTAAGAATAATAATTTATTCTGTAAGGGATCGTAGCCAAAATAAAATTACTCTGTTAATTACTTTCATTATTCGTTTTGGATAGGTGAAATTCAAAGTGGTTACAAATATTTGTGATTTTTCGTGTATGTTTTTTGAATCTCTTTATTTTATTGAAAAATTACTTAAATTAATGGAAAGATTCTTGAAGTAAATAACATTTTGAGGGCAACGAAGACATAAAATAATTATTGTTTAAATATTTTTCTCGATAATATCATTAAGTGTTACATTTACGGTTAATTAAAAATAATTTCATAGGATTCCCTGGGACGCGGGGAAAATGCGAAGTATTATTCCCTAGTAATGTTAAATAAATACGCAATAAGTGTGTAAGTATTTTACTTATTATTTGTTACCAGTTGGGGTAATGGGGGAAAATGATTTGAAATGAAATGTTATATTATTATTTCTATATTAAAGTCCAATGATTTTTCCAACAATCCCTTGAAAGGACTCTTAAAAGTATTTTTGAAGTGATATCAGTTCATGATTTATGATTAAAAATCAGATGAGTAATTATTATCCTCTAAAGATCGAGAAACTGAATAAATTTACGAGATAAGTTAAGTACAAACCAAATAATAATTTAAAAAATTTGTTAATCTTTACTTTTTATTCAAGATCAGCAAAAAAATAGGGTTTGTAAGTTAAAATAAAACGGTATGAGAGTTATGCTTTCATTGCAACAACGCGCAGCTGTTGGCTATTTATTGAATGTTAGTGATCATGAATTCGCTCATCGGTCTTTCCGTCATACGTGCATTCTTCAAATATGTTCAAATATGTTTGAGAACGCTTGTAAATTATTTTATAAATACATTATTGTAACTTAATCGTGAATTCACTCATTTTATTTCTGTTTTTCGTCCCTTTCGTCAGGCGCAATTGTCGAGAGGGCGCATCTACTCTCAACAGGGATTAATAACATTGAGCTGGTACCAGATTATTATCAAAAGGCAGTCCTTTCATTTCGTGTACCAAAGTTATCGCCCTATGAGCCCTACAAGGCGTATATGGAACAGAAGAAACATTTGACAAAATCCCGTTTTCTGTAGTAAGAAATAAATCACTATGTACCAATGAAAATGTGAATTGCATGTGGACACATTCTATCGAAGATGAATTTCTGTTTCCACAAGCGTCAGAATATCGATGGATCATTGGATCTTTATTGAAAGACACTAGCATTGTTAACCTTATTTGTAATATAAGACTAAAACATTGACATCATCAATATCCGATACTCTTGTATAATTGTTAAAGTCATATTTTTATAAATATACAATCTTGTATCTTCAGCCACTTTTCTTGGTATTAATTCCAATAATTGGATCAAATTTAATTCTGAATTCCCCGTCTCAAGATATTACAGTAGAGAAATGTGTGGAAAAAGAGGTATATGTTTAAGGACCGGTTCGACTATCTGTTCGAACGTTATCCACGTTCGAATATATTATCTTTTCCGAAAATATTATCTATCTGGACTTTTTCTATACAATATTTCATTGCAATGAGTGTGCCGATAAGTATGAATTTATAATGAAAAAAAAATAAAAAAATAATTGAAGGGCGGTAAAGAGCATATTTATTTTATTATTTAGTAGGAAATTTCGTACAAACAAATAAAAAATTCATCATTTCCCGATATGAATATTGCCATCAGCCTTGGAGTTTTAGAGGGGCAGTGGGAGGGGGGAATCATTTGATAATAAATCCCATTTTACAATACATATAGGCACTAAATCAGAAAAAACGCTCTTCACCGGGCTTCGTACTATTATTAACAATATTCTAAAAATATTTTCACACGGAAAGAATCGTAATTCGCGGCGTAATATTACATCGCAATTTTTATGTGATCAGCTGTCACTTTATAGAGTTTTTGTAGAAATAAAAAACAACTGACAACCGATAATCAAAAAAATTCTGGGCAATAGTACTAAATCCCTTAAATTGAAATTGAAATTATTCTTTGAATAAATTTTATATATTGCCCTGCTCTCTATGAGACATTTATTGTAAGTTCTGCAGATTAGAAGTAGACATCTGCATTGTAATTACCGACCGGTTTACCAGCTGATCAATTATCTGCACGGGAGGTAAGTGACCGTGAAGACGCAGACGAGAACTTCTCTTGAAATCTTCTTTATCTGCCGTGTGATCAAGGACGATATCTACCTTTTCGGAAGAAAGAGAAGTCGGTTGAATGCCAGTTCGGTGCGGTGATGATTTAGTCGGATGCCTTCTTTTTTCAATACTTAGGTTATCGTTTGATAATTCTGTCAGAAAAATCATTAAAGTTATCTACTTTCAACATTATAACATCCATGAATAAAATATTTCATACTTCATATTTCTAGCTTTTATATCCATCAACTATTGAGTTTTCATCGTACTCATCCAATCAACTATTGGAACTTGGGAAATCTGGCCTCAAGCCAAGATGACATTGGCTGATGACGATCACCATTTTCAATAATGAAATCTCCATCAGAATCATTAATTATATCATCACTCGATTAATTATTAAACAAAATGAATCGTCAATAGCCGGGAAAACGATTTTCCAGTAAAATTCCCCAGTTACCAGATTCAAAACCCACTAGAATTCACTATTACTGGACTGCACCAGTTCCCTGGCGGAACAGACCCATTCTAATCATTGAACGGCCATCTCTCCCTTGGCAGTCGTTTAAAAATTACCGCGCTACCCCCACCCAGTTGACAGCTTGCGACGTTGCTGCTCGTTGCAGTTGCGCGCGCCGAAATTTAATTTTTCAGTAGTTTTTCCATTATTATTAATAAACCATTCTCCTAGGCTACAAAATTTTTAGCTCAAAAGTTAATTGATCACATTCTATACATGTGTGCAAAATTTCATTAACTTGGCCGCATTTTTTCATTGGGTTTTAATTTTTTTTCTATAAGTCCCATAACAACACGAGTTAAATGACCGATTTATCAAAAACTCATAATAAATAAACTATTCTTTTTAGCACTTGGAAACTTTGCACACAGCTTCGCAAAAAATTGATCAGTATTGCACAAAAAAAATTGAACAATTGGCTGCATTTTTCTAGGTCCGTTTACCTCGCCCGCATATCCTTAATATGCAAAAGCAAACTCTGTAAAAATAGTTATAGATCAACCGTTGACAATTTTAAAAACAAGAATAATTTGATAGTAGACTTTTGCAAGACG
>JAPYZN010006759.1:0-10952 GCA_030522865.1 Psyttalia lounsburyi | reverse complement strand
AAAAGAAAAAAAATCGCGTTACGAATCGTGTTGAGAATTAGTCGGGAAGATAGTAGTTCAACGCAACAATAATGGGAGCCAGCGTAGCGAGCGACCAACAACCTCGACCAAATTTTTTATATGAATTTTACGTGAATAACTAAGACAGCAGCTAAACTATCTCCACTTAACCCGTAATTTCACATTCATTCACGAGGCGGCGCGATGTTTCGCAGTATTTCACTCGTTTTATCATAATACCACCGAATAAGTGTGAGGAGTGGGGCAAGCAGCCAGTGCCCCCCCCCCCTCCGCCACGCAACCCTCCAGCGTTGACGCGAACTGGATCCATTGTCCTCAAATCGTTTCACGAAATTGTGACGCATGGCGCACCCGATTTACTCTACCGGACCAAAAGAAGTCTCGCTTCAAAAGTCGATTATTTTAATGTATAATTTCCGGGATAGCTTTTTATAACTAGCCCAAAAACTGGCGATTTAAACAAAGTACAAACCAGTTGGAACCAATATATTCATAAATATACGGCAATAAAGTGATCCTTGAATTTGGATTTTGCCATCTGACATAATATGGCATATTGCTACGACAGATAATTCAGGATCATGGAAGACAAGATTACGGAACTGATAATTTATTTATTCATTACCTTGTCAATTCTCAACAGGACCAAACGTCCTAGAGGCCCAAAAAGCGGATTAACCTCGATAAACGAGAGTTCGTTATGCAGTATATATGTCGACCCACATATGTATGATTATTGATATATATTGAGAAATGTTCATGGAAATACCTGGAAATGAGTCTGGAGACTTTGAAATGCGAATATTTGCTGGAAATCTAAAGGATCTTCTCGAGGTAATTAGAATTACTTCCTCTCTGGGAAAACCAACAAATTAAAAGTAAGATCCCTACAATTATTCACCAAATCCGGAAGTGGTCCAGACAATTCTAAGCACACATATCAAATCGGTTTAGCAGATCAGCAGTTCTTGGAGTCATGTGCTGTTGACCATAAATGCCCAACGAAAAAGTGAAACGATAAAAATATAAACAACTGAAACATTAAAATTCGACTAATTCGTTGAAAACCCACGGCCGTTAGCCGAGTGGGCGGATAAACCATATAAACCTCCCTGCATGTTTGATGCCGGAAGTGCTGGAGCCCCCGAGTCCCGCCAGCCTCTCGCTGTGGTTTCCGCAACCTCCGTTGGGTCATTAGCAAACCATTCATTATGCAACTGCGAACCTGTATTGCGTCAATATGGCGGAAGAGGGAGGTAAGCTTAAGGGGGGAAGTTAGTAGAGGGGGTGAGAATCAGGCAGATTGTTGCCTCAATCGATAACAATGCACCCCTGTTTACCGCGTGGATAATCAACCAGGCGCTACCGCGCCTCCTGCGTCCGCCTCCTACCCCCTTCAACCACCCTTTGCCTGTGCTCATTCTCAGCGCACTCCTGCCAATTCTGGCTTCCCGTCGTGTCTTTGAGGGAGCAGCATTACTCAATCCCAAAATGTCGAATGTCAACGTTCCAAGTCATTTCCAAATAACATGGGGCTTTAGATTCTTGGTCTGAATGCTGATGAGATACGGTAGAAGCTTGAAATTGTACATTCTACAGTGAGTTATTGCAGCAGTCTCAGCTATTCAAAAAAATATACGTTTATTCATTTTCATTACGATATAATTAATCGGTATGCTGGGATTTGATGAATGTTCTCCCGGTGGAATTAATTTGAGAGTTACTATTGTTGATTTGATGGCAGGAATAAATAGCCAGAGTGCATTTGAAATTCCAGGCAACCACGAAATATTCCTTCATCTGGTCAAGGAGATTTCGTGCTTGGGTCAACCCTGGGATGGTATCGCAGGATTTCAGTGGTCAGCATTGAAAATGAAGATGCGCAGTTGAGTGAAAATATACGAGTTGTACAACCTATCGTTAATTTATGATGTTTGAAGGATGAGTGAGAGATAAAGTTAACGTGTAATATCAGTGAATGTAATGGAGAGTGGGAGGGCGGTGCATTGGACGGGACGGTGGGGATATATGTACCTGAAAGGATACCAATGGGAGATCTCTTTGATCTAAGTTTCTGGGAATGTAGAAACGGTCATAGGGACAAGGGCCATCCGACCGAGAAGTTGGAGTAATTTGCTTAGTTGGATTAGATTGTAAATTTTGCACCAGTGCGGCTTGAGGCCACCTTCAACCATTGCCTCAACCATTTTCATTCCACCTCTGTCTAGTATCCTCCCACTACATTCTATATATAGCTGTGTGCCGCGCATGACTTGGGGCAGAGACCCCTGGCACAATAATTACTGTTCCCATGCATCCTGAGTTTGCCAATTCATCGGCCCGGCGTGCAACAATTCACACTTTGATGTGTAGACGGGTGAAGGTCCTCAGTTGTCGAGGGACAGGTGACGAATTTGAATGATAAAATGGCCTTAAAGATTGTTACATTCTTTTTTTGCAATTTAGTAAATAATAGCCTAGAAAATCGCTTGTAATTATCTCCGCGTTTCATTTGAATGTTTTGTAGGATTCTAGAACTTGACGGTATGTAGATAAAATTATCGAGAAAACAGAGAAATTGAAATTGATATTGGACATTATTTGTTTGAAGATTACATTATAGGATGAGAGGAGATAATATCTCGTGATGGAAATGAGCCGACAAGACAAGAATTATTCATCGCGAGACCGAAAAAATCAAATAGGAGACGCGAGAGCATGGCATAACGGAAAGAATACATTAACTTGTCAAAACATTATATATTTTACAGCAGGTATTAGTGACATGACTGAGATACATATATCAAAAATGATGAGTTAACAGAAGACGAAACTGGAGCTTACGAGAGAATCTGTCGATTCTCGATGTAGAATTCAAGTAGTAAAGCTAATTAATTCAAGTCTGATTCTACTTTAATTACGTTAACAACTCGACTTCACAATTTTTGGAGATGTTACACCCAAGTTAACGATATCTACTCGAAATAAATAGTGTCAACTTGATCGGCAGATGAAAATTTGCTTTGGTTATACATATCTTGCAACCTTGAGAAAGTCCTTAATTTGGGATATATTTCGATTAACTTATTTGATTTTTTTACTATTCTTGGGTATTTCGCAATTATTCACAGGCCCAACAAGATTTACAACCTCGACTTGACATTTTTTGTCCGATACAACGTTCGGTTCTCATGGATTCAGGGATTAAACGATCAGAAAGAATGACGACAGACGCAATTGGGTTGGTTATTCTCCGAATATTCTACTATTTTGTTGACTCAGAGTACCCACCCCCCGCAAATAAATGGAAATCAAAGATAATCGCTGTGACAAGCCGATGAGAGCCCTCAAGTAGCTTCGAGGATATATACCCTCCGAGTGTAGAGCTATATGGACAACGGGAGCCACTGCTGTCTGTAATCATTATCACCAATCCTAGACGGTACGCTTTGGGCACGAATGGAGGATAAATGTTTTATCGATAACGTAACAGACGCACTGGTGGTCTCTGCCCAGAGGCCGCAGGGCGTGCCGTCCACTGTTTTCGAAAGGATTTATGGATTAATGTTTTGTTTGTCATACCATTTATGTACATTTAGTTGCCACGGTAATTTTCATTTTTTACACCCCTCGATGGGTGGCTATCATCTCCCCATTTCGTCCAAAATACTCAACTGAGTAAACACCACGAGTAAACAAAAATCAATGTGAAAATGTATTACTCTCAAACACTTGAGAAATAAACCATCCTCTATGGGGAAAAAGAAGTCTTCCCTCCCCGAAACTTTCAGAGGGTCTGTTTTAGAATGAAAGACCGGACTAAAAGAGGCAATGTTCTGTGCTTGAACAGGCCAGGAGAATCTGGACGACAGTAAAGAGTACTATAGTAAAAGCATAGAGAGAAAGCGATGAGGTTACCGACGTCAGGAAACTTTTGTTTAAAATTGGAATTCCTTTGCGGCTCGTTGAGAACGGGAATGCAGATGTGGTGGAGGTTATGCTGGCGACGAAGACTCTTCAGGTTTGTGTGGACTGAAAAACCTCCGGTTTGGCATGGAATAAAAAGAAGGAATAAACGGTTTTGAATGAAACGAAAGAGAAAAAGTGAGCGAGAAAGTGGAGCAGTCTTGTGAAATTCCTTGGCCAGAAAAAAAAATACGAATAGAAAATAAAACTGATGATTTTTCTCCAAGATTTTTTTACCTTTTCAGACCTCATTGTTAATATATCTCAATCGCCAGTGGTAGTAGTAGACCCCAAGGGAATACTTTCTGGGGAATGGACGTTCTTAGCCGTCGGCTTAATTAATTTGCAGGTACCTCACGTACCTCCAGTCTTCTCTATGCTATGTGCGCACCACTCGCTAAATGCATTAACCGGCAATTATCGAAATTACCCTGGTTTTCACGAGTCTAGTCTGGATGTTCAAGTTCCTACATCTTCTCTGTACTCCAACTGCTGCTGTTGTCTCTATTGCAACTTGCACTAGTCCTGGACCGAATATCCGAGTGAGCAACTCGCTTGAATTATTCTACGAGGTCCGCTGAGACACTCGAGAAATTCTCCAGTGGGCAATGCACATCGCTGTAAATTACCAAAAAAAAGGACTCAATTCAATGATTGAAAAGAAAAGATATAATCCACTATATGAAGAGAATTATTCATTTATTATTCATTTTATAAACAGTTTGGTAAAAAGAATATTTAAAAAAAATGGCGAACAGAATGGCCCGTGTCGAAAACTACCTTTTAATCACTTGTGAACGAAAAGTGTTTTCGAGCTCGTTACACGGTTTGCCATTTGCAAAATGTAACATTACTGTCAAAAACCATTTTTCAGCGCAATTGAGATGGGGATTTTTAGCTCGTGTTATTGGCCGCCAACTTTACACTCGTGAATATTCCATTTCATTCGTAACGCACTATACTGTTTCCAGAGAGCGGCTTTAATTTTAATGCTTCAGGGACTGATTAACAATGAATATTACAATTTCACGGAAAAATTAATGGATTTCAACATTATTCCACCAGGAATAATTTTACAACATGAATTTTTAATCACAACGTGAACCTTTGAATTCAAGCATTAAAAAAAGTTATATATCTGAATTTTTGTCCTTTCAATTTATAAATTTTCACGAATATTCAACTGAAATTGTAATTTTTATTGATTGTTTCAAACTATTTTGAAGTTTTACATGAATCACTCAATAACGGGATGGCATGATTCTTTTTCAATAATAGTATATTTCGTAACAAGTGAAAAAAAAAGGTTTTTGGCGAGTGGGAGGTTTATATCACGAGCCGAAGGCGAGTCAAAAACCATTTTTTTCACGAGTTAATAATTATTCGTTTCACGAACATAATTATTCATCTCAATGTGCCGAAGAAGTACTTGTCAGACACAGCGTGATGAAAATTCATTTTTGTCACTGCTGCTATGGTCAGCCGGTGTCGAAAAGTGCCTTTTCGTTTACTAGTAAACGAAAAGTCTTTTCGTTTAAAAGTTTGGACTTTTCGTTTACTAGTAAAAGAAAAATGGCACAGTTCGCCACTCGCTGAACGTAACATCACTAACAAAACATATAGTTTGGATACACGTGCGACAGGGTGTTTCAACTCGCGTGATTGGCAGCCCTCGGCTTTGCCTCGAGCCGCCAACTTCACACTCGTTACCACCCCGTCGCACTTGTATCGAAATAGTATATTGTGCAACTAGTGCGTAAAGTAGCACTTTTTCGCACGAGTGCTAGGCGATCACAAGAGGCGAAAAAGGCGATACGCACGTGTGTAAAGTGAAATTCACGCACACTGTGCGGAAAAGTACCACTTTACGCACGAAAACCGGTACCGAAAAGTGAACTTTTTGGGCAGGTATTGCAAAAAATTAGGTGTGCAACACGCGCCTATCGCCTTTTTCGCCTCGTGGTATCGCACTTGACGTGGGATCGCACTTTACGCACTAGTTGCACAATATACTATTATCGCCGAGTGACGTATAATATTTTTCGTCTTTGGCCCCGAAAACCGCGATCTAACCGAAGGGAGTGAGGTTAGAATCGCGGATTTTCGGGGCCAGAGAGGTCTGACTCATGTGATTATAATCCTCGCCTTCGGCTCGGATTATAAAGCCACATTTGTCAGATAATACTTTCATCGCCTGGTGACATAATGTACTATTTTTCATTTAAGGGTGGAACACGGCTTGGTAAGGCTGATTTTTTGCAATTCAGTAGGCGATACCGTCAAACATGCTGGATTTAATAGAATTCAGTCACGTAGAATCTTTATAATTCGAGGTTGATTTGATCAGTCTCGCACCATAGAATTTTATTTTTAGACAGTGTCTCCTTTTGAGTTTCAGGTCCACTCGTGTTCGCCCTCGGAACACCTCTTTCCACCAGCCGTGTTCAGCCGGAATGCTAAGTGTATGCGGTAAAAACGACATCACAGAAGAAATTGTGGTTGCACCAGAGTTTTTTTACTAGTTTACTTGAGAGAAGTACCCAATTTCGACATCAACTGGTTGGCTTTTCATATTCGCAGCTCATTTGACTATTTTGTTATATATAAAAGAATCAAACTTAGATCAGAGAAGGATTTTATTTTTCAATCGTTAAAACGGTATAACAATATAATTTTTCTATTAATTGATCGTATTCAATGTGATTACCAATTTTATGGTCTTTCCACTAGATGTCTTGCACTGATTATTACAAGATATGCATATATATACTTCATTGGGACAGGATCGGGATATTTTTAGCTATGTCACACTTTAACAGCACGATATTATCAATTAATTTATGGCGTTTTTTGACACATACTGGTTTATACCGGGAGCATCGAGATTGTGAACCGTAGATAATCCTAAACGCTGGCAGGCATTGATATGAACTGGTTTTGCATGTGATATTGAGGTCATTTGAATATCTCGAATAAATAATTGCTTGCTCCATAACTAGATAAACATGAATGTCGAGATTTAAGAGTGGTAATTCCTGTGGTAAGTTACAAATTGAGAGGAAAATCAAAAAATAATCACGGTGTCATTATTTAAATATTCAAATTATTTTTCTGCCTACATGGACCGAAAGTGAGTATTCTAACCTCGCTTCGCTCGATTAAAAACGCTCACGTTCGTTCATTTTACCAGAAAAATCGTATTCAACCTTCGGGAGGAAAAGGAGACAAGTATCCCTCACGTGCTTTCCACCCCTGCCTTTTGCACGTGAGGACGACTTGTCTATTTTTCCTCCCTAGGTGACAAATATATTATTCATCCGTTCTTACATATTCATTCACATGCACATAAAATAAAATTGCATTTGTATCAAATATTTGTTCCATGGAACGAATGAATGAGTTACAGTCCTCCGTTTTCGTGTAGATATGACCATGATCTTCCTCTTTAAATTGGGTCAATTTTTATTGTGAGCCACATATAACTGTGAGAAAGATAAAGTTGGATGCTTTACATTATTATCCGATAGAAGAATGATCTCTGAATTATAATCTCCGAAGCTGTAACTTTCCAATTCAATAGTAGATGTTGATATACTAATCGACCCAGCAAACAACCAAAAAAATCCCGGAAGAATGTAGCCACCAACTAATACAGTTAATTCAATCCCAATGAGATTTCAGCAAACTAGATTTTCACTCAAATATCAACACCCAATTCACCTCCAACTCGAGAGAACGCTGAGGGGTGGCATTTTGCGATTAGAATATAAAGTTAGCGCGTATAAGCATGAGGGCGATACGCTCTGCGTAACTGGATTAAGCGCCCCATGGTGTCCCTGCTAATGACTTCAGCGACACGTCATTTCCACCCTCCAGAGTTCCGCTCTCGATCTTGTATGAGTGAACACCCGGGATTCCCTGACTTTTTTAGGGACTGGCTCAGTGTGAGTTACATTGAGTGTATTTACAGCGGATGTTGGCCGGGCACTCCAATTATTCAATGATACAAACCCGCTGGGATAGCGATTGCAGCTAATACGAATGCATGAATAATGCAAATGTTTTGAAAAAAAATAATTTCGATAGAATTAAACTCATCGCATTATCATAATACCAAGTTTTATTGGTAGAAGTTAAACTCTGAAGTCGTGACTCATTCCTTTTAACGATTAGCTCATTTTCACTGCCAATGAAAATTGAAGCCTCAAATTGGACGGGGATGGTTAAAGTCAGATGGTTCATGAAATTTCTAATGACGCTTTATACGCAACACTAATTATCCAAATTGGATATTAGTGTATTGGAAAGGTAGCATTGTACATCATCAAAGTGAGACATCAGAGACGAGTAATAACTGTGACATACAGCAGCATTAGGTAAAATTAAATGTAGCACGAAGATCGTTAATTTGGAGGTAATCATCCACATGAATAGTCTTAGTATCTATGTACGAATAGAAGCGGTAACAATTAAAGCATAGTAACGTTATATTGTAATCATGGGGGTTATTAACAGGTAATGCTCAAATCCAATAGGAACAATCAGAGCCAAGTTTAGACGACGATAATAATCAAACCCATCCCACATTGGGATTTAGCTGCGGAGATACACACGAGTGCTATCCAAAGTGGTACATATACATGGGTCGTCAGCGAAAAGGGGGGGGGGGAGACGGCTTCTACCCCCTCCTATTTCCACCGACCTTCAAAGGGGATTTAGAGGAAGATTGTAGTGCGAGTAGCTAAGGGGTTAGCCAGAGGCATCACAACTCATCCTAATTACATCTACCCCCGTTTCCGAATTTAGTAGAACGTATTCCCTTGAAGAGAGCAGCCGACACTTAATTACTATTGCCACCGGACTTACCGAATGCTGCTCCTGGCAATCGAGATGTTCAACAGTATTTCCGTCCTCAGCATCCGTTAACTCACTCCTTGGGTTGATTTATTACAAGTTTTCCGAAAGGAACGACTGGAGGATTTATTTGTCCGAGGTGTCGACAATTGAGGATGAAAATTCTTCTAGGTTATTTTTACTGGTTGTGGGAGGGAGAGGAGAAGCGAAAAGGAGAGGCAACAACAAATGCTGGCATGAGCGGTTAGAGGAAATATACATAAGTGTTGAAGGTAGTAGTATTAACGTTGAAAATTGTTTTTTTTTTCTTAGGTATAATAAGAAGTACGTACTGTTACTGTAAATATTCATGGTATGTTGTAGAAAATGATTAAGGGCTTATTCAGTAAAGACTCATTCATGATTTTTCCTCATGAATAATCTCGTGGTAGGTCTGGGAGGAGTGGCAATCGGTACAATTTTTAAAGAAAGGGCTTCCTAAATTTCGACTCTAAGATAAAATTTATATAATTTTTTTCATTAAACATGAAAATATAAACCTGAGCTCACTTTTCGATGAATCGAAAATTTGAAAATACCGGTATCCCAAATTTTTCACGCCATCCTTTACAATTGATAGTAAAATACTCAAATATTTTACAATAAAACATGTCACAATTATAATTTTTTTTTTATTTCAGAGGAAATATAATCCTGCAAAAATTTGCGACATTTGCCATCCGAAATTAGGTTAAATATATTTCGACGTATTTTTTCAAGACACGTAATATTATAATATATTAGAATTGCTAGTTCAACAGATAAGCATACCTCATCGAATAAAAAATAACGGGCAATCATTCCGATTATGATTTAACGAAATACAGAGATAAGAGGAGGGACAAGCAGGTGAAAGTAATGCCCCATAAAAGAGAAAAATAATTCAAGATTTTTGTAGCTGAAATAACTCTATACTCCCCAAGGTGACATATTTCTCGACTCACTCTACCGGGGTATTTATGGTCGTCGACGATAAGAACTCATCCCTGATTTGCTTGGGTGGAACGAGAGTAGGAAGAAAAAAAAGAAAATCAGCTACTCTCTTAGTCGATGGTAACTGGGGCGAACTGAGAAGAATTTAAGGGTAATGGCACAAATCCCATTTAGGAGTTGTGAGCTCTTGGTTCTTCAGTCCTAAGAGCCTAATCCATGAAACTTTTCCACTCGTTTCTCCTCACTTTGTAGGTAGGATGGTTTGTCTGCGGTAGCTTTCCACTTGGAAATGGCGATATTGATCCGCCTATCGTTCAATCTGTTTCGGGTTTTCAGTTCTCTTTGAATTACAAGTGTGGAAAATTTGGCTTTTGGTAATGGTTACGGATGTCGACGAATTTGGGGGGATTTAATTCAGTGCTGAATGAGAACTTAATATTTGGGAAATATTCATTCCGAGTTATGGGGATAATTGTATTTGGAATAATGGTGGAATGATTGAATGGCTGCAATAGACCAGTAATGGCGAAATTCAGTGCTGGATTTCGATAGTGTCAGCATAATGTGTGGAATTATGCACATTTATCGGGTTTATCTCGATTTGAGATTATAAAAGTTGGGATGGGGAGGGATATTATGGTCTCCAATGAATGGGCATTAGAATCTCATTTAAATGCAAAGGTATTCATAAAGTTATAAGGTCTGTTCATTATAATCCTTATTTTTCATTACTTCACTATTTTAGAGCTAAATGGTAATCATAATGAATCAACAGAAGGCTGTTCAAGGGGGCATTACCGAAATTTGAATGTTCTGTAGTAAAAAATTGGTGTCTGTCAGTTTTTTCCCGATGGAAAGAAATTGAATTTCGTAACTAACCGATATCCACTTAACATTCTACAAGATCATATGCTATAATTTCTAACATTCAAAGTCACAGACTGATAAACGGGGAGGACTGGGCTTAAAAGGAACTCAACTAATCCTATTGTTTCTCATTTTATTTTTTTCTCTATTTTCGGTTGGTTGAAAATGTGACAGTTATACACGGAGAAAAAAATTCAAGAAAAATTACGGAACAAGTCACGTAATCTGGGAGTGAAGTTGAAATTTCATAGAAAGTGCCCAATTTTCACGTA
>JAPYZN010006757.1:0-11065 GCA_030522865.1 Psyttalia lounsburyi | reverse complement strand
AAAATATAAATAGTAATTTTTTAATGTTTAGTTTAAGTAGTAATTTATATTTTTGATGTTTTACTGGGGATATTTTCTTTAATCAGTGAAAAGAAAAGGAACTGATGAACAGGCCATCCGAGATTTGTTTATTAATGGATTATTTATTTTTATTTTATGGCGAATGTTCAATTGAACTAAAATTTAAATTCCTAAGTTTTTTAGTTATTCTAGAAAAATTATGATTTGTTTTTGTCATATCAAATTATAAAAGAATAGAAAAATATTTGGATTTATTTGATTGATGGATAATTTGTTGTTATTAAACTTCAATTAAACTAAATTTCAATTAAACTTCAATTAAAATTTTAATTGAACTAAAATTCAAACGTGACATTTCTTAAAATTTTTGTAATGATAGAAAATTAAAATTTATAGGCTTTTCAATTATTAAAAAATGATGAAATGAAAATTTTATTTAGTACTATCAAGGCACAAATGGAAAATATTTGGGTAATTAAAAAACTATCAGGGGATTCGACTGATACCTAAACGACCACTGGATTATTCGGGGTATTCAAGATAAAATTTTTATTCGAGATTTCAATTCAAAAAAAGAAATTAAAAGCCTAAGCCTCTCTCCTCGCGAATTAGCAGCGAAAGTTTTAAAAAATTCATACCAAAAGTATAATTAAATTTCATCTGACACTTGAGATGTCCCGAGCTCCGAAATTATTCTACAGAAATTGTTAAAAGTCAAGCTAAGACTGTAAAACGTTTACAAAATAAAAAGTGACGGCCACAAAACCACTCGAGTCATTGAAAAAATTGATTAAAGTAACGAGACGTCACTGGATCCTCTGAGTAATTCAAGCTATCTCTGCAGCAAAAAAAAGAAAAGAATAATTGAAAGAAAGGGGAAATCAATCAGCCGAAGATGCGTAGATTTCACTGGCAGTGAAAACACCTGACAAAACCAGAAATTCAGCCTCGTCTCTCATAGCGACTAAATAATCGTAAAATCGCATAAAAAGTCAGCGCTCGGGTGAGGGAAACCGCGTGCCCCTAATTCGTCGCGATGTCATCCCAATATGAGAAACGAAAACGAATACGAGAGTGAGCTTTCGCCAGATGCCCCTGTATATGCCCGTAAATCAAGTGGAATAAATGGATTCGCACGAGTGAAATTTTGTTGGTATTGGCTGATCAATTTTTATGAGAACAAATTTATAATTATAAAAAAAATAAATTGGAATCAATGAATCTGTACGAGTACACTTTCGATGACATCGGGTGATGATTTTTTGTAAATGAAAAAATACATTTGTCATTATAAAACAAAAACAATTGGAATAAATGAATTTGCACGAGTGAAATATCGTTGGCTAAATTGACGAATTTTTATGAAGTGGTTAAACGAGAGTAGTACATTTTACATGTTTTCAAAATCCGTGTTATCTCAGTAAGGAATAATGTTAGGAGAAATCATCAGAAGAATTTTTTGTTGCAAAATTAATCAGCTACAAAAATTGTCTTGTGACATTATCTCCTAAAATCACTCCTGACTGCGATAATCCGCATTTTATAAAGATAGGAAAAATCAACTTATCTCACTTTACCACTTCGCTAAAATAAATGTATTTAAAAATATATATATTTGTCATTATAAAAAACAACAATTGGAATAAATGAATTTGCACGAGTGAAATATCGCTGACTAGGTTGATGAATTTTTGTGAGAAAAAAATATGCGTTATTCCCAAAAGAATCAATTGAAATCAAATTTCCTTGCTACAGAAATGGAATAAATTTATTCGTACGAGTGAAATGTCGTTGATATTGGGTGACAGATTTCTGTAAAAAAAAATCCTTTCTCGCTGGGATTAATTATACTCATTGGGTGGTACCTCGTCATTCCGTCCCAGGGAAAGCGAATTAAAAGGAGAGAGGGGTGATGCTGATTAAAGTGGGGGAGGTATTTTTAGTTCGACGCCAGAATCGATTCTTCAGGATCGAATTGCAGGTGTCAATCCGTCAATTGTTAATTTAATCTTTGCTAAAGCCATTTCTTCGAGATTGAATGAGGGAACTAATGAATAAATTAAATCGATACAACTTGTTTATTTCCAATGGGATAAGAGACGATAAGAAATAATGTAAGATAGAACTAATCGAGAAAACGTGTGAATGAATGAATGGGGAATGATTTTCGGGAAATAGCTTTTAGTGGCCGTAAAAGCCTCAGCTCGTAAATAAAACAAAAATTTCTGCTTTTTAATTAGAATCATCAGCATTTCTCATTGAGTCTCTCTCCTCCTCACATGCCTTCGCATTCGGCGTTGAATGCACATCGTTATTATGCCCCGGACACGCTGGCTAACCCTCTAATTACTGTCTATTACCTAATTTCGAGTTAATTGCACTGGCTTCCAGTATGAAAAAGTACTCAGGAAATTCAGTAAACCGGTTTAATCCGAATTGAGTTATCATCTTCTCCATAAATATTTTTTTCCCGAAGCATTTCCCCAAGTCTGGAGAATTCCTGTACGATCATTCATGTCTGGAGGTCTTGGGGACGGGCTTCGAATACTAATCAATTATTTTCATTCGGATTCATTTGAGATGAAAATAAAAATCAATGGGAAAAACGGAGGCCCCAATCAACAGAATTAATTGAAAATTGTTTGTATCTTACATAGATGATGTTATATTAATTTTTAATCAAATTTTTGTTGAAACTCAAAAATTTGCGAGTTAAAAAATTTATGGAAAATCAGAATAAATTTGTATTTTTCTGTGAATTTTCTTCTACCATTTTTCACAGAATTTCTTGCATTCAGATTTTCTCAATTCTTTTCATTAGATTTTCGACTTCTTGTCATCAAAACAATTGAGAAAACGTAGAAAATTGGAGCCCACGAAATTCTACAGAAAATAACTCAACATGACAACTTGTGTAGAAAACTAGAGGTCATTGCAATTTTTAGTACAATATTTTCTACGAAACAATTTGTTACAATTTCCATAAAACACTTTACGAGTGCCCGAGTCATTAAACTCGCCTGACCCCGCGTCCCTCCGACAACAATGAAATGCCGAAAAAAATGGCAAGGGAGTGAAAAAAAAACGCCGGTAAACACTGACTCCTAAACTAGTTACAGAAAGCGGAAGGACGTCTACAGCAGGCATACGTCATTCCTGATAATCATCAATCCCTTCATAACAATAAGTAAAAATACTCCATAACAATTAGGAAGAGCATTCTCTTACTCGCTCGCTGGGCTTATAGCACGCTCTCGCGTCGACCATATTGTTCAACAAGTTGAGAGGTTCATCCTTGCCTTCCTGGCTGTACTTGGACTCCAGATCCTCCTTCATCTCACGCTCTCGGACGCTGTGACCCATCTATTCCCCTCGTCACCACTCCACAGATCACCTGAATCCCCCCTCTTTTTAATTGAATCCGACTTTTATTTTTGTTTGCACTCCCCCACTTGTCACTGGCAATTCAGAATAAAAAAATTTGGCCTTGCTAGGGGGCCTAGTTCACCCAGTTCGATACTCGCAGCGATCTTGTCGATAAACTAGGAGTTTGGCGGGACTTATCCAGTGGGAAAATAATCTTTGAGGTTAGATACTACGAAGTAGTCCATTTGGAGTCGTTTCATGTGACTCATACGAGAATTAGTTCACAACAAAGCCAACACAGACTGAATAAAGTCCTCCGAACACCAGTATTAATTCCCAAAATCATCGAAAAAGGGAGTAAAATCGACCGGGCAAGGAGAGAACATCGAATGGCCGAATGGACTGAGGAAATCCACCTCAGAAGGTACTATTGCACAATAGATATCCACTAGTTGTGCTCGGAAATCGATTGTTCACCATCAACACTCGTCATTTCCCCCTCACTTAATGATCCGAGCTAAAACAAATATTTGACGCGACAAAAATTCGAGGCACCAGCCCACCATTTCCACAATTACTGTCATTCTAGGGCTCGAGTGTGAGCTCACGAAACATGAAGCCAAAGAATTCGCCTCTTTATCTGTAATCAGAAACATCAAGGTGAGTTGATAATTACAAAAAGAAAAAGAAAAAAATCTCGATAATTACCTCATAATTATTTATCACATATTCTTTTTCCAGTGTTACCACATTGAACAATAGAAAATACCAATGATGAACAGTTGATGTGAACAATGGACAAGGAGAACATGGAGAAGTGTCGTCGTGTGTCGGTGGTGCTAACACCCCTGAAGAGCTCCGAAATAAAAAGATGGAAAAACCAAAGAAAATCTCATAAAAAGCGGAAAAATCGTTGGCAGAAGGGCTATGTGAAGCCTCTGAAGCATCCAGTGAGAAAGTTATCGGTGTCCTCATCGAATATCCAGGAAAATTCCAGGGATGATGCTGATATAAGGACACCAGTGACTCTACTCTCTGATGATCCTCCGCCTGCTGACATCAGAAACGCTGATGTCAGCAATGCTGATGAAACGAAAGAGCTGAGCGTTCCTGGTGGTGACGACGAGGCCCTCACACTCTGGAAGTACAAGAGAAAACGAGCGAGCATTTCGTCGGATTCTGGTGGCGAGGAGCCAGCCCCCAAACGAGTCACAGATCCCGAAGTCACTCCTAAGAAATTGACGATCAATCTATCTAGACTGGCGGTCCAAATGCCATCTCGAGGAGTTCTGCTGGATGACGAGAGTGAAGTGGAGGCTGACAGTGTCGAGGATGCTGCCAGTTTGATAATGGACAGCTGTGAGGACAGCGCTGACAGGGCTCAAGGGGGCCAGGGTCTGAGGCAGAAGCCTCGAGAGTCCGACGCCAGTGATGAGGAGGGAGTCAAGGAAAGCGAGAGAATTATTGAGAGTGCCAGTCAGAATTCCGAGCCAGAGAGTGTCAACATGACTGAAGCACTCTCTGACGATGAGAACGAGTCTGATAATGACGAGGAGCTGATGGATTTGTGCCTCATGAAGGAGCCAACAGTTCTCGTGACCAAACTGGAGGATGTCATCGAGGCACTCGAGCACAATCGCTATTTTCCTGATCGACAACACTTGACTGACAGGTATCTGGATATTATCAGGAGATTCACGAGTCAGGAGGACTCTGAGGACTCTTACTATCTCATCATGTCACCGGATTCTAAGAGCTCACATTCTAGTGGTGATGATGACGATGATGATGATGAATTATTTACTACTAATCGTTTCTCTGGAAGATTGAGAAACAGGAGAAGAATCTCAAGTGATATGAGCTCTTGCTCTGATGTTGATCCACTGCGGAATGGGGAGAACGAGGACTCATCAGGAGCTCAGGGCTTGACTGTGATTGAAAAGTCCGGGACTTCGGCTGGTGCTCCTGGAGAGAAGGGCCCCAATGTCTCAGAGGCTTCCGCATGTTCCAATATTCCAGCTGTTAATGAAGAGGATGACACCTCCAACTCGCCAGAGACAGTTCTGAGTACTCCGCTGTCCTGCGAGGAGTGCAAAGAGACATTTGCAACTGTAGGTGGAGTACTGAAGCACACGTGCGAGCCTACCTCCCCGAATAAGGGTAAATCCAAGGGTAAAGCTTTGAAGACGAAGAAACACCCCAAATTAACGCCCAAATCTACTAGTCTTGAGTGCACTCTATGCTCTCAGACTTTCGAGAATCACGGACTTCTGCAGAGGCACTTGTTGGCTCACTCGGCTAGCGATCACGAGAAGGCTTTCAAAGCTGCCAAACGTCAGTCTCGAAGTAAGCAATCGCAACCGGAGGTCGAAGTCCTGAGCTCAATTGATTCAGACAAATCAGATACAGAGGACAAGTCAGACACTGAGAGAACTGCGCTCAATGAGCCAGGAATTGCCATAATGAATGAGAAATCAGCCACAGGAAACAGCAAGAAAACCTCAGTTCCAGTTGCCATTTGTCCTTGTCACGTGGACGATCTAAAACCCACTGATCTCACAGTGCAGATCGAAATGGTTCTCTTCTG
The DNA here is from genome assembly GCA_030522865.1 of Psyttalia lounsburyi. Lineage (NCBI taxonomy): Eukaryota > Metazoa > Arthropoda > Insecta > Hymenoptera > Braconidae > Psyttalia > Psyttalia lounsburyi. Next base: position 5,091 of record JAPYZN010006757.1, on the reverse strand, counting down.
CGAAATCTGCAAAGTTTTATTCAGAAGGAGCGAGTGCATTGAGACCCACTACAGAACAAATGCTCTCTGCAATAAAGACAGGAGAAAGGGAAGATCACCTAGACTGTTTTGCAGCACCTGCAGAGTTGTCCTGAGTAATCTGTCGGATATGAGGAAACACCTCGAGAAACATGTCAGCATAAATCGTCACGGAACCGTCACCTTTGTCTGCAACATCTGTCGAGTTGTCTTCTTCGGTGTGGGAACAGTCTTCTGCACCCACTGGTTCAATCACGAGAAGGACCCCATGTTTGTGGCGAGTAGGTACTCATTCCCAAAACTATGTGTCTCGAATCGAGGAAAGAATCCCATTGGAAAACAGGCTGGAGAGCAGTATTTTTTCGTCGCCGAGTACGTCTGCAGATCGTGCAAGCAGCAGTTCTCATCGGACGGTGATTTATTGAATCACATGAGAGAGTGCAAGGGCGAGGAGTCAAAGCAGCCTAGTCTACCAAAGGAAGCCCCTAAGGAACCCCCGAAGAATTCGCCAGCACTTCCAGCCCCGCCAGCCCCTCCAGCACCGTCAGCACCACCAGCACCGCCAGCACCGCCAGCACCGCCACCAGTGCCAGAGCCCACCAAGAAGCCAGTGGAGAAAGTCAAATTCAATGTGATACCCAAGTCGCAGGTGATGGTGGCACTCCCACCTCGAGCCCCTCGACCTCGAAGCAAACCTGTCGTGCTAAGACCACCTCCACCTAGACCTGTACCTCGAGCAGCTGTGAACATACCCACTCCCCCTCGAAACATTCTACCTCAGCCCACTCCGGCCCCTCCACAGCCTACACCAGCCCAGAAAGTCCCCCAGACCATCTCCAAATCCCCACCCAAACCTAAGCCTCGAGCCCCTCCAGCTGTGACGATAATACAGACCCAAAGAGTCCCTCTACTTATCCCCAAACCCCCTGGAGTCCAAGACACGGCTGATGCTTACGTGAAAACTTGGATATGTGATATCTGCGAGAATGCATTCTCAACGAGGAGATCTCTCGTCGAGGAGCATGCCTCGAGCCACTTCGACGCGACCCTCGCCCTCCAAAAGTTCAACAAATCTGCTGACAGACCCTTCGCCTGTACAATTTGTCGAAAGGCCTATGGCTCGTTAGATGCTCTCAACAATCACTGGCTCAAGCACGAGTTGATGAGGTACTGTTGCTCTGTCTGCAAAGACACCTACTACACCCTCTCGGCGTACATCAGGCACGTGGCAATCCTCTGCAGGAAGGAGAATCCCACCTGTAGAGTCTCCTTTGGGACCAAGGACATCTGTCGACTGTGTAATCTTGCCTTCAAGAACTCTAGCGATCTTTCTAGACACAATATCGATTATCATGCCGCTGGGAGGATTGTGGGGACTCGAGTGGAACTCAGACAACTCGTCCCGCAGCCAGTGGTGACCAGAGCTCAGGGATCTGACAGCCAGAGCCAGAGGCCAACAACACCGACAAACAATTTAATTCCTGTATCTTGTCAATTCTCACCGAAAAGTCCCAAAACTTCACTGCCTTCAGCTGTAATTCTCTCACCCTCTAGGAATTCTCAGTCCGGGGGGCTTGTTCTCTGCGTTCAGCCCCAGAATACCAATGAAATTGGCACGAGTCAGCAGGTGAATGGGCCTGTGGTCATCAACATTGCTATACCCAATGTCGTTAATAATTCTAAGCAGACGACTTCGCCACCGAAAGTCAGGGCTCTCGAGGATCCAACGGTCCAGGTGGTGCTCACGCAGGCCAATAACTCTGAGTCGACGCTCTCTGCCTCTCTCGTCAGTAATTTGCAACCGGTGAAGACTATGGAAGCCTCGAGGAGCCAGAACTCGTCGACATTCGCTCTCACTGTGAGGGATACAACAGCCACTGGGGGTTCTGTCACTGAGAGGGACGCTGCCGTGGAGGAGGAGACCATCTCCAGTGATGCCATGAATTCTCTCCTGCAGAATCGACCGGATGGTGCTGATGCCAATGCCCAAAATCAGGAGAATCCAAGGGTCAATCTGACCTCTGGGGCTGGGAGTGACGAGTGCAGACTCGCTGTTGAAGACATACCAGAGAACAACACCACCAACAACAGTGATGATGTCCAGATTCTAGAGGTGACGAAGAGCCCCCCGAAGGGATCATCGCAAAATCGACTTTCTATTCTGAGGAAGTCTCTTCTAACTCCAACAGCTCCGGACAGTGACATTGAGATCCTCTCGGAGACTTCAGCTCCAGATGAACCGGAGAAATCGTCACCTAAGGAACAAACTCCAGAGCAGGCCAAGAAGAAAAGCCCAGAGGAAGCTGAGGGCAGCTCGACAACTCTTGTTAAGAAACCTCTCTCGAAACCGCAGGGATTTTTACGTGTTAAAAATTTATCTGAACTGCAGGATGAGAATAAAAGTTGTAACCAGACTCGTGGAAATAGTAAGAAAGGAAATACACTGACTGAGCATTTGATGGCACGCTTGAGGCCAGCCAAGCAGCCGACTTCATCGGCCAATGGATTGGAGTCTGAGGTAAATACTCGGAATACCGAGCGTCTGGTAAATTCTCCCCACGTTCCAGGCAGTCGAATACTTCCGAATATTCCTCAGAGGATCCAAGGAAACGACGCCAGAAGAGCAACACCACTGTCAGCGCGACAGGACTCATCGAGTGGACCACAAAAACCCATGAATCGAGTGACACCAATACCAACGTCAAACACTGGAAATGGACACTACAGCAGAACAATGAATCCACAAGTGTATGGTGGCCTGAGTGGGGATGAGAGACTGCAGGGAACAGTGAATCAAGGAGGGAATACACAGAATACATACGTATGTCCAATTTGTCCACAAAATTATCATAACACTCTCTATGATTTCCTCACTCACTTAACTCATCATCAAAATTTACCTCTCGATGTTCAAGCAGTTGTGTACAGTTTGATTAATGAGAAATTCCCATACCAGATGCAGGGTCAGAGACAACTGGTGGGTCACAACAAGTACAAGTGTCTAGTGTGCTCGACCTTTGAGACTGATTCACCCGGAGCATTCCAGAAACATTTTGCCACACACTCGCAGCAGATGCTAAGCTCGGCAATTCAAAATTGTAATATGGCTTACAGTCAGCAATTGGGTACGGCTGTTAACTCTATGTATGGACAATATCAGTATCAGAATCAGGTGCCATCATCGACAACGCACAATCCACAGATGTTCAGCTGCAGTTTGTGCTCGAATTATCAGTTCACAAATTATCAGGATCTTGAGGCACATGTGCAGGCTATTCATGGAAATATTATGAATGTGTCGGAACGTTTTGTATGCGCCCTCTGTCCCAATGTCACGGTCTTCGATAATGAACAGACGCTGAAGGAGCATCAGGAGACACAGCACACATTTTTGTGCACAATCTGTATGCAGAAGTTTAACAATTCGTTTGAGTTAGATAGTCACTGCAGTCTTCATAAGGATGGACAGATTGGCAGTCAGTATGAAAATAGTAGTGGGTGAGAATCGTCGAGGATTACTCATCCTTGAGCACTGTTGTGTTATGTTAAGGACTGTATTTCGCTTCACTCATGTTTTCCTTTCCTTTTTCAATTCATTAATTTTTTTTACATCTCAAAGTGTTATTGAAGGTGAAGTAGTTCTAGTTTTTGGATCAATTATTATTTATAAAGAGGAGTTGTGGATCAATGAAATTAATTCCTGAAAGCCAGATGGCTTATGATCTGGGGAGAAATTATGACGATGATCATAACTCCACATACAATTTTATTATTTCTATATATTTTTTTTTTATTCAAACAGAGCGAAATATTGAGGTTGCCACTTTGGTACAAAGTACGAATAGAACGAACAAATTTGTTTTTTTTTTTCGAGTGTTGAATAAATTTTTTTCTCAGAAACTCTTTCATCTTCCAGCCGAGATCATTTTAACATTTCACCTCTTTGTATAATGTCCATAGCGATATTTGTCTCAGAAACATGTCTTCAAGTACTGTAATTTGTTCTTTTTTAATACCAAGAGAAAATAAAGAGAGTTACACTGAATTTATATTTTCATTTTGTTTGTCAATTTCCTATTCTAACTAAACTTTGTCGAGAGTCGAAGATCAAAAAGTCTGACAATGATTTTCATAACTCGATATACTTTTTTATTAACTTCACTTATTTGGCTCGACTCAGCGCCTAAAAATATAAATCGCGCAGTTTTATCAATTAAATTCTGAGTACGAACTACTAACTGAAGGAATAAACATTAAATTCTTAATTATTATCAGAAGGCACAGTACAATTTATCAGTATCAGCCTTTCGTACAATCTATGTACACTGCATAAGAATTATTTATACATTTTTCAACATAAGAAGCAAAAAATCAAATCAATCTATCCAATTATCTCTTTACAGCTTAAATTAATGACTCGTCTGTTAATAACACGAAAACAATTAAAATTGTATTGAATCCATATTACGTTTTGCATTTATTTTTGCTTAATCCTCTCCAACAAGGCCGTCTGCAATGCACATTGCTCCAGTTATTTGTTCTTTTTTTAATGTAAAGAAAAATAAACCGACCGTTCCGCTGCCTCTCAAAATAATGACCCTTTTAATACCACGGCAACATGATTACAGTTGTATTAAATCCATAACTTCTTGGATATTTCTACTTGGCTCACTAATTGCTCCCCTCCAAAGAGGATATCATCGGAATGAAGTGCAGTTCGAATTGTCCCTTGAGCTGACGAATTTGGAGTTCATTGCAGCTGATGCTAGTGCCGAATCTCATGGTATAATTCAAGTGCTTCGAGTCAGGAATCAGCAAAATTATTGGGTCGCCATTAATCTCGATTTGCAAGGCCCAACTGTCCTTTTTCTGGGGTTGCTCGATGCGTTGTAATCCAATGACGGTTGCTTCACAGTTGATGAAAGAGTAGGGTGGAAGGACCTTCAGCTGATCGAGTGATGTGAGTGTGGTGGTGTGACCTCTGGTCCTCAAGTTGCTTAGAATTTTGACAGTACTGGAGTCTCTGACTCTGATCTCCAAATTATGATCGCAGTACGTGGACTGTTGGGGACT
>JAPYZN010006752.1:0-10148 GCA_030522865.1 Psyttalia lounsburyi | reverse complement strand
AAAAAAATTGATTAAAAAAAAAATAGTCAGTTTAGGACAACCGAGGCGTGTATACTCTCATCGGAACATATTATTCGAGGAACTTGTAAAAAGGCAGAGTCTAATTCCTCATATTTTTAGAGATATCATGAAACTTACAAAAACGGCGGCGCTGAGACCATAGCGCGAGTGCTCGAGGGTTAAGGGGTAATAAATGGTTCTCTACATATGCTGTGCACACAAATCATAACCATAATCATAATGATGACACCAGTAATGTTTAAACCCTATCAATCTTCGAAAATCGATTTTGAAGTTAGAGTTAGAGCTTGCGAGGGACCAACAACGCACCCCTAGTTTTTATTCATGAAATTACTTTGGTAATAGGTAAATATAACACCTCACAATTTTTCTTTCGAAAACTGAAGTAAAGTTGGTTTATTTTTACTGGTATATTATGGGACATTACATTTCTAGGGTCGGAAACTGGTTGCTTTTAACGATTTGCTCGGATGAAGACATAAAGACTTGGAATTCAATATGCTTGGGTGGATGTGTGAAACCTCCCCCTGACCTTCCCTACTGAAGGTATATCAATTATTTAATTTTAAATAAATTCGATTACATACAAAGCAATGTGCGGTAAGGCATAAACAAACTTCACCGGCACTTGACATTACTCAGGGTTCGTGACGGAAATGCGACTAGTGGGAACCCCACAAGATGTTCAATGGTGTTCAATGGTGCTCATTCGTCATCCTCCATATCAAATTGAGTCCGACTCGATTTTAGTGTGGATTTAATTTAGTTTAGGTACTAAGTGATGAATTCATTCAGTTTCAAAGGAAAATTAAGATGAGTATACATACGTGCTGATTACAATTGCCTCATTGACTGGATCATTACATTGTGCGATCTATAAAGTAATTTCATGACTAAAAACGAGTCATTATAGAAGGAAACAAGGAAGAGACCGAGTCTATTTGACAAATTATTTGTACGTTGTTACTCTTTTTATTATTTTATTTCTACAAATTTTATTGCTCGTATGCTTCCGAATGGATTACACGATATTAAAAAATATTATGTATTAAAGATAATCGTTTTTATAAAAAATTTAATATCTCCCAAAGTAAGCATCCAATTTCAATCATCTTCAATACCAAACATCATCCTGATGAGAAGAAACTTTTTGATGAATCCTAAGCGAATAAAGCAACCTCGCCGAAGCAACCTTGCCCATCCACTCGTTACGGCCGCTGAATTGTCAAATTATTAAAATATTCACAGGCATTTATGTGAGAATAGTCAAAAAGAGGAACAATATCTTTCATACTTTTTTATCAACTTTTATTTGTCTTATTTGTCTTGTTATTCTCTTCTGGCTGAGTCACTTGAAACGAGGAAGCAAACCTATGATTTCTTCCTCTCCAATCGTCCAAAAACATCGAAAATATAGAGTTCAACACGACTCAAGCCATTTCTTACTTCCTGATTCTCCCTCCGATTCTATCTTCCCAAACCACTTTGTGGGTTATCAATCATTATTTCATCTCGAGTTATTGATCTTCTGTCTACACAATCCAGATGTGCTCAATTGTAATCATCAGTCGTCTACTGTCTGTCCGGAAACATTTTGAAATAGATTGGGCGTGTGAATTGATGAGAAAACTGTTATCATCAAGATCTTGGCTATCGTTAGTTTCTACCATTTTCCTTTTTAAATCGACTACCCTGATCATTTCGCTGGTGGTATCCAATCTGCGATTAGCCAGGTGTCTAATGCACTCCTCTCAATCAAAGCTCAGGATCGATTCTGATGGGATTGCGAGGGAAAAGTTTTTCCCAGTGATTTTATCGGGAAAAAAGCACCACATGCCTTGCGCTGTATTATCTGTAATCAACGCTCATCTATTTTTTCCAGGGAGTGTTCAGAGAACTCAACTCAATATTTCTACAATTTCTTTCACCTTCTTATTTCAAGAAGATGGTGGAGATCATATTCCTCGAGAAACTCATTTTCCCATTGAATGAATTGTCTACACAGTTGATAATCAGGAAGAGAAAATGTCGTAGTAATTTAGATTCTATTGAGGCGTATTCCAAGAAGAAGACGTAAGTTGTAACTAGTTGAAAAGTTTTTTTTTATTTGAGGTTTTTAAGTTGAGGTAAGAAACATATTTACATTTAGTTTATTTATAAGTCATCCTCGTTCTTTTTGTAATTGGTTGTGTAATTCCGACATTGTTAGAATAAATCATTAAGGTCTCCGTAAAGACAGCCGCATTATAATTTTGCCTAGTGGAAGGCTTCTTACTCAGAAAAAAAACAATCATCGTATAGCTGGATGAGGTCATTATTCAGAAGGAAGACTGGATGGATAGATTTTTTCAATAATTTGGTAATGGTCACATATAACTACTCCTTGCAATTTGGCTGGGAAACTGAATTGATTCATCACTTAGTGCCTAAACTAAGTATAATCCGCAATAAAATTAAGGCGGACTCGATTAGGTGAATAGTTTGGTGGGTGGGAAATGAGCACCTTTGTGGACCACGGTGCACCTTTTGCGGTTCATTCCAACCGCGTCCCCGTCGCGAACCCTGGGTAACGCTAAGTGCTGGAGAGGTTTGTTATACCTTTCCACACGTTCAATTGAATTTATTTAATATATTAAAATTTTTTAATTTATATACCTTCAGTAGAGAAGGAGTGGGGAAGGATCCGTACAACTACCCAAGCATACTGAATTTCAATTCATTAGGTCTTGACATCATCAATTTATTTAAAGCAACCAGCTCCCGCCATCAGGAATTGTTATTTCCCATATTAAAACAACTTTCATTCAGTTTTCCAAAGAAAAGTTTGGAGGTGCTGTAATGCATCATTACCAATAATTTTGCCCAGTTGAAAAGCCCAAAAAGGTTAGATACTGCTTGGCCGACAGACAAGAGTTCTCATTCCTGCAGTAAACCAGTCTCAACTCAATTTTCACTCAGTGAAGTTAAAAATCACTATCATCACCTCCAGCCTAATCTCCAGTCGTCGACTTTAAAATTAGGGCAAGTAAGATTTTTCCCTCCACCTTTACAATGAAGAAGACACCGGCATAAAGTTTTTCACCTTACGAGCTGAATTGCAGCGACACTTTTCCTCCTCTATCAGCTAGGTTGGCTAAAAATTCCGTGGCCAACACAGTACGATGGAAGTGAATATAACTGCACTAGTCGCATGGTACTTCAGCAGAGCGGTACAGCCGCCAGAAAACGAGAAACTGCAGTGCAAGGGAGTGAGAAAGTGAGGCAGAACCAACGGCCATAAACGAGAACACCATAAAAGCCGGTCCCGGATAAGCGTCTATCACGAGAATATCTCGACGCTTTTGGGGTGGAAATCCAAGGGAAAAGTTTTACTCGAGCCACAGGCGCATGGACATCAACTGATGCGGTCGTACACAGCAAAAGCCCACGGCGCTTATTCCACGGGGGTTGAAATACGAGATAATGCTGCAAGGCATCACAAACACTTACACACATAAATTTATAGTGAATTTACTTCCCGCAACACGTACACGCCGTCCTTTTACATTCGTCTACATGCATTACGAGTTTACATCCGTCACTGTTTGGAGAGTATTATGGTGAGGACGAAGGGGAAGATTTGATTAATTGAATTACACTAGTTATGGAGGACTTTGTTGTCTTTATTTATAGGCTCGACAAGATCGCGCAGAATACTATTTTTCGATACAAGTGAAAAAAGTAGTTTCCTGACTACATGGAGTGAGAGTGAGAATTTTAACGTCGCTTCGCTTGGTTAAAAACAATCACTTTTGTCCATTTCGACAGAAAAATTGGATTCAACCGTCGGGGCCTCATTCTGAGATGAGATTCGGATTACAACCCTTATCCAATCATTACACCCAAGCTTGGATCGAGGCTCGACCAGTCCGAGGCTCGACCAGTCTTTGTCAATCCTGGATCAAGCCTGATCGAACCTCGTTTCGATCGTTCATTCCTACCTGGGCTTCGATATCCCAGTCTTGAGCAAAGCTGTTCCAACCAATGCTGTTCCAACCTTAAACCAAGGCTTGATTATATATTGACGCCCCATGCTTGAATCAATATACGATTCAATAATGGAAAGAAGCTTGATTCAAAGTTGGCTTATTCAGCCTTGATATCAAATCTTGTTTCAGCCTTATTGCAATCGTCAGGGTTGACTTTTTATTTTTGACGTGGATGTGTTGTTCATAAAAGACCCCATTTGTCTCATTTCACAGATCTGTAAGAGACCTTTTTAAAAGTCTCTAAAAGACCTAGAAAAGATCATCGAGAGACTTTTTTTTTTACGCGGGAACAATCTAAAATTTATTGGCTTTGAAATCATCATCGCCGTTGCTTATTTGGGCAGTTCGTTACCTGTTTTCCGAAGTATTTAACCGGGCAGAAGGTATCTACTTAGACATATGATGACTACCTAGCAGGCTTCCCGATTACGTCCCTTACGGAACGTAAGGAGTTCATATTTTTTAAGTGGATACAATAAATTTGTCACGATTATGTTGAGAACGAAGTGGTAGATCTGACTAAGAGAATCACATTACTCATGAAATACTTTTTTTCCTTGTTTCAGATCCGATAACACCGGCTAGTGAGACGAGTCAGAGGGAGGAGGAGACGAGACTTGAGTTGGAGAGACTCACTGCCGAGATTCGAACGTTGAAGCTTCAAATTCTACAGTTAACGGGTTAGATGATTAATTACAATTCATACCTGGAAAAAAGTCTTCAGTTTACGGGGCTACGGTATTGAAATCCGAAACCTTGGGGCTGAGAATCAAGAAGCTGTTGGGGAGGGCAATAAAAACTCTGACTTCTTTGCACAATTGCTAGTGGCCATTGAGATCCCTCGTTAAACGATTGAATTCATCCCTAGATTTTCAAACACAAGTTTTTTTTTCAATAATTTTTTACGTGATCGCTCTTAATTACCTATAACGTAACCCTGAGAGAAAAAACGTTTTTTTTAAAAGTATGTCTTTGTCCTTATGAAGGAATTGATGGCTCAACAATTGACAAGAAACGAATTCTTGCTCTGAGAAACGAAACTATTCGTAAAGAAAATTTATACTTATCCAAAAAATGGTGAGCTATTGGAGCACCAGAAGAAATTCATTGAGCCGGAACTTGAATAAATTGTCTCAACAAGAATTTAAGAAAGTACATTTCGGCTACAAATAAATTATCTTTGTCTTTGGACTCAAAACCAAATTAGTCGAAGAGACTTTTTCGTGCCTCAGCGCAGAATGATATTTCTATCTCAATTTTCAAGCCATAATTTTCTTGATCCAACTAAATACGTTCCTCAGAAAACCATTTTTTTCTCTTACTGTATTCAATCTTCAAATAAGCTTTCAAGTCAAGATACTCTCTCTGAAATTCACTTGCTACCGTTCTGATAAGGTCTCCATAGTAACAACAACCGAAACTATGCCCCTCTTCCTGCACGTCATTAATGGACAAGTTGGATAATCATGCAATGGATCCCAGCAAATTGAATCAAAATATTGGTCCACAATTTGCATGAGACCAAGATAGCCATTGTGATGACAAGCGACTCTTGGTTCTTGCGCCAGGTATCACGAATTGTTGGTACCTAGAGGGATAGTGAGAGAGGGAACAAAGACGGAAAATTGTGGGAAGTGGTGAAGCCCAAGTTTATGTGTAATTTGTGAGTGCGTAAACAATGGCTTTGTGGTGAGTAAGGAGCTTACTGGTTGCACTGTGTAACTGTCTGATTATGTATTGGGAGACAGGTTGTGTGGAGAAAGGTGTTATCAGGAGGTACACTTGTGGTTGTGGTCGATGCGGAAAAGAGCTAAAGTCTACGAAATTCCCCCCCCCCCCCTCCTATTAAAAAAAAATGAAGCAATCTTTTCAGTGCATCAATGCTGTCATCGCTCGGTGGGTGGCAGGAAAAATAAGACAATTAAGAATAAAATGTCCACAAAAGGAACTTCCTCCAGAATGAATCACTTGAAACTGGACAATCGTTCTTGCCATTGAGAAACTTCAGATATTCTCCGGGAGTTGGACAGAATCTCCTTCAAACTTTCATGATAAATCAATGCTGATCGCTATCATTACACGCCTGTAGACAATTTAATGTTGATGGTTTATCCTCAGTTACGTGGTTACAAAAAAAAATAACAACTGAGAATGTCGTTCTCAACAAACTTCCTCCTTCAAATGAATCATTTCAGCTACGACAATCGCCGCTCCCATTCAATCTCAGAAAACTAAGAGAGGAGAATGAAAAACTTGCAGTGTTCCCCCAGAATTTCAACATTGTTTGTAGAAACGTACAAGACATGTACGCCTCTAGCTGAAGATGAGGCCCTTTACGATCCTCCCGTCGTCCTCCATTCCCCGGAGAGCGTTCCAACAGCGATGCGGATGTGCTCCATTCCTATTTCTACCACTCTCCTCACACCACGAAAGTGCTCCATTACAACTTCGTCGCGACCATTCAAGTTGAGAAATCACGAAATCCGGATGGCTCTCCCTTTCTTCATATTCCTACCCTCAACAAGACGACATTCGCGCCCCCAGCTGAGAATGATTTTTATGATTATAGTTGTCTGAATTAAATCCCACAAATCTCAGAACTTTTCATTCGAATCTATTCAGACAACTATGAAGAATTTAATTACTTTATTTATGAAAGAGAACAGTCCAACAAAAAGAAAATGAATCTCACTATGGGAAAGACAATTACAACTCCCCCATAATTCCTGAATAAACATTCTCGAGTCGTAAAAAAAGGGGGTAGAGACTGTATAATGGCCCCTGTCGTTACGGAAGTTAACAGAGTAACAAAACTGTCGACTGACACTGCAAGATGCTCCTAAAAACAACAGCGCACAATTCTTCTTTTGGCCTTAGTCAAGGTAAAGAGCTGAGAGCGGCACTTTCAAGCATTTTGCAACTGCCACTACTTTCAGCAATACCCCCCTCTTGAAGATTCTCACAAAGGCCAGTCTCTCCTTTAGAATTTTACTTCTAAACCTTTTCCCTCGCTACTACCATCCATCTGTCTCTATCAATTCTCCCTTCTATCTGTTTCACTCTCACATTCTCCCTTTTTCCTTTCAGTAACATTTCGCATCTCATTTTCTTCTCCGTAAAAGGCACTGAGTTAAAACCATGAGCTGCTATTTCCCATTACGGGTAACTCTAACCTCTCACACTCCTCTCCACTGGGTACGAGCATTAAAATGTTGAAGCTAATAAAAACCCTCTCAGAGTTACGAGAACTGCCGTACAAGTCACGCATTTCAACGGAAATTTAAAGCTACCAAGCATTAACTTCTTCAGGAATGTGTATTGCCATTTTCCTCCAACACTGAGAAGAGAGTATTTCTTCTTTCTTGTTGCAATTTATTCACGTGAATCGCGTGTTTGAAGCTCCTTGTATTGGTATCAAAATCCTCTGATATACTGTTCTTTCAAATCTCATTCGTACAGGAAACCAAACGCCGTGTCGTTTGGGTGAGAGGAAAAATGTTGGGGAAATAAAGGATCGTATGTTTCCTGTCGTAAAGAAACTTCGGTCTTTGGTTTTTCGGTTACGCCCATTGGTAGGTAATTACAGTTTGCGAAAGTTTAATGTTGTATTTTTTATTGGGGTTGAGAGAGGGGTAGTTAAAGGCGGAGTGGAACAGTAGCCAATTTCATTTTTTAGAAGCATCAACTAGTTCTGAAAGTCAAATGAAAGAAGCCAATGAGACAAACCGTTAGGATCGTTTGGTTTTTTTTTCAGTTACCTTCATCTGATTCTGCAAAATAAGATGGAAAAGAAGACGAGAAAAAAGTTAACCGGTTCAAGAACCAGAAACTGGCACTAGAAGGCTCAATAAAGAGATCTCAAAATTGGTTACTTGGGTTAGTCTAGTGGAAAAATTATTGACACTCAGTTTCGAAGTGGTATTCAATTTGGAAGAAGTCTTTCAATCCAGAAGCGTCCTTAGGACGAACTATGGGGTATTGCAGTGAACATGTTGGGTTCTTAAAATAAGAACTTTCAGGGTATTCATATACTTTGTCAGACAATTAAGAGGACCATCAGTTTGTCTAATTTGCCATGATGCGAGACGGATTTCCTGTATAAATTACACTGCACACAATTATTTTCAAGAAAAATCTACAAAGTAGATTCTATTGTGATTTGACTAGCTATCTCACTACATGACTCATTTTTCTATGTTTAGGTGGACCTCCAGGACATTCGGAGACTATAGCCTCAATAAACTCCTCCGAGATCGGTGATTGTCTGGCAGCGAGACGTCAAGTAGAATTCGCTGAAATCACCCAAGGTCTTCCCCTCAACAATGAGTACGAGCTAATAGCATTCAGTCATTTCACGATATCTCGTCTTTATCCAGTTGATCTCGGCTTGGGCAAGCGAGTGGTGGAAAAACCCATTGGATTCAAGAGAAAGGACATCCTTGAAGCCGTCTCCAAAGCCATTGACACCCTCAACAAAAATATATCATCGATTGGTGGAAGATACACAACAGAAGACTTCCTGGAGGGTCTCTATAGAGTTGAACCCACCACCGGAACACAATATGAGATGTATTTCAGAACGAAGAATCTCAACAAAAGCTCTCAGGTATCGAATCCTGGATATACGAAGATCGTGATGATGAGGCCTTATGCACCGATTCACTTTGTCTCGGTGCAGAAGCAGCAGACGAAAGAGAAAGAGTTGATTCACATTATTCTTCCATTATCCGGAAGGACTGGAACCTTCCAAAGTTTTATGGATAAATTCGTGAAGATTGGACTGAAGAATGACAGAAGAGTACATCTAACTGTTGTTTATTTTGGAACGGAGGGACTCTCCGAAGCTCAAGCCATTATGTCTAGGGTGTTGATGACAAGAGGAAGTGGTGGATCTAATCAGAATCTTCGCTTGCTCGCCCTCAATGAAACATTCTCCAGGGGAAAAGGCCTCAGGGTTGGTGCTGAGAGAGCCTGGAATGGAGATGGTGATGTCCTTCTATTCATGTGCGACGTAGATGTTGTCTTCAGTGCGAGATTCCTCGACAGGTGAGTTTTGGGAAAATTTTACCACCTTGAGGCAACCTGGGGACTTGAGAAAGTTCGTTCGTATTATTCTAAGTGGGGCTTTCATGCTAGGGTAATTTGAGAAACGCTTCCTGTGTGATGTAGATGCCGTTGGAATACAGCACCAGGACGCAAGGTCTATTATCCCATTGTCTTTAGTCTGTACAATCCTCATGTTGTCTACACGCTTCAGGGGCGTAAGGTGCCACCTGAGAAGGATCAACTTGTTATCTCCAGGGACACTGGGTTCTGGAGGGACTTTGGGTATGGCATGACTTGTCAGTACAGGTATGTTAAATTCATGTATAAGTATTATATACTTCACATCGCGTCATTAATCATGACCGTTTTATGGCAGTGCAAAATATGGAAGTGATGATCTTCAAAGTATTCGCTAAATACTTGCACTTGTTAACCACTTCTTATTGCATCAATTTATCGCGTCAGCTCTCACTAGAGGTGTCATCTTATGATAATATGTAGAGTCCTTTTTTACGAAGTACCATCTCAAATTATATTTTGAAAAATAACGTGGAAAGCTCTTGAAAAAAAACAAACATCATACTTAGAATATTGTTTATGCTTCTTATGTTATACTTTCTTAGTTAATGAATTAACTATAACTAAACAATTGGCTTCATTTTTTAATTCCGTTAAAAGAACTCGTCAGTTTAAACATTTCGTGCAAATTGACCGCTAATGATACCGGGCCATCATTGAACCAATATTGAGCCGACATTGGATAATTCGGTTTCTGGAAATGGAATATTCAAGAGAAAAAGAAAGAGGAAAATTGGAAATTTCACGAATACAATTTATTAGATCAGATAATTATAGTCAACGTAAACAATGAACAAGCTTAAAACATTAGTTGTTAATTTACCGACGGCAGTGGCCGTGCGGTTAGAGTGCTAGACTAGACCGACGTCGGTGGCGGAAGCGGCTAGGTGCGAGCCTAGTGTGCGAAAGGTTGCGAGTTCGATCCCGGCTACGGGCGATCTTTTCAATACCTGAGGCCCCGGCGAGCGGGAGGTT